>JAGDQP010008990.1:28783-60863 GCA_022664845.1 Lepisma saccharinum
GAGCAGTGACACGAAAGTGGGAAACTTTGGATTTGGCAAAAGAAACAAGAGAGGAGAGAAATTAGTGGAATTCTCAGAAGCCAACAGCCTGTTGATTTCCAATACATTTTTCAAGAAACCGCCCCAGAGGAAGTGGACATGGAAAGGCCCAAATGGGACCAAAAACGAAATAGACTACGTTCTATCAAATAACAGGGCAATTGTGCAAGACGTGTCTGTTCTAAACAGTTTCAAAATCTCGAGTGATCATAGGATGGTGAGATGTAAGCTGAAACTAAATACTAGACTAGAGAGAAAGAAGCTTATCAGAGGAAAACCGTCAGTTTTAGATCTGGAAAATCTTGGAAAACACAGACAGACATTCGAGATAGAACTAAGCAACAGATTCAGCGCCTTGGAAGAGTTAGAGGATGAAGAAGACATCGATAGCAGAAATAAAATATTGACTGAGATAATAAGAAAAACAGCCAAGGAGATAGCAGGTACCAGAAAGAAAAAAGAGAGCAAAATCTCAGAAGAAACTAAGCTCTTGATGAAGAAAAGAAGGGAAATGAAAGAAGAGGA
Source organism: Lepisma saccharinum (assembly GCA_022664845.1). NCBI lineage: Eukaryota > Metazoa > Arthropoda > Insecta > Zygentoma > Lepismatidae > Lepisma > Lepisma saccharinum. The sequence goes on from JAGDQP010008990.1 coordinate 29,348, forward strand.
AAATTGCATAAAGAGGATTGAGTACATAGAACTAAATAAAACCGTAAGAAAGAAAATAAGAGAGGATGTACGAAGATATAACGAAAATCTTGTTAAAAATACAATCGAGGAAAACAAGAGCCTGAAGAAAGCCAAACAGCAGCTCATGATAGGGAAAAAGCAAATAATTGCAGTTAAGAGACCAGACGGGACCGTAACACGAAATAAGGAAGAAATTATAAACATATTTCAAAATTTCTACACAGAATTGTACTACTCCGAGGAAGAGCTAGGAAATGAAGATTCAGAAGAAATTGATGTTGATGTCCCAGACGTAATGAAAGAAGAAGTGGATAAAGTACTTCGAGGGATGAAGAACGGAAAATCACCAGGAGAAGATGGACTCACAGCAGAGATGTTTAAATGGGGAGGTGAAAAGATGAAAGAGGAAGTTGCTAAATTATTCTCGATGTGCTTGAGGAAGAGAGAAATACCCAGAAGTTGGAACAATGCCGTTATCATTTTGTTGTACAAGAAAGGGGACAAAGAACGCGTAGAAAACTACAGACCAATTAGTTTACTGTCAGTCCTATACAAAATGTTCACCAAAGTTATTTTGAATCGTATTGAACGAGACTTGGATTTTAATCAGGGAAGGGAACAAGCCGGATTTCGTCGTGGATTTAGCACAATGGACCACATACAAACATTGAATGAAGTTATGGAAAGGACTAATGAATATGAACTTCCACTATGTTTGGGATTCATAGATTTTGAAAAAGCTTTCGATTCGGTCTCCTTGTCAGCAGTACTTAAATCACTTGAACATCAAGGCATCGAAAGTGCATACATCAAGTTACTGCGAAACATTTACTCGACTGCCACTTCTGTCATTAGGCTGCATCAAGACAGTGAAAAATTTAAAGTTGGAAAAGGGGTAAGGCAAGGAGATTCAATTTCTCCGAAACTGTTTTGTGCGGTCCTGGAGAGAGTGTTCCAGAATTTAAACTGGGATGAAGTTGGAATTAAAATTAATGGCGAATATCTTCATCATTTACGGTTCGCTGATGATATAGTCCTGTTTGCTTCAAGTGCAGAAGAACTACAAACCAGAATGGAAGAACTGAGTAACGAGAGTTCGAAAATAGGCCTTAAAATGAACTTAAGTAAAACAAAAGTAATGTACAACCAACATGCTGCAAAGAAGGAAGTGAAGATTAACGGAGAGACAATAGGCATAGTTGATGAGTATGTTTACCTAGGTCAGCTTAAAACATCGAATGCAAAGTTGACTGATGAAATAAATAGAAGATGTAAAATGGCGTGGAGTTCTTTTGGAAGACTACACTTTATTTTCAAAAGCAAACTTCCAATGTGTCTGAAGCGTAAAGTTTATAATCAATGTGTCTTACCTGTAATGATGTACGGCTGCGAAACTTGGACATTGAATGCGCAAACGACTCAAAGATTGAGAGTCACACAAAGAGCAATGGAGAGGTGCATGCTAGGAATAACCAGGAGGGACAGGAAGAGAAATGAATGGATTCGCGCACAAACAAAGGTAGAGGATGTAATCAAGACTGCGAAGAAGATGAAGTGGAGATGGGCCGGTCACATAGCTAGACGAACAGATGGAAGGTGGACGACAAATGTACTACAGTGGATTCCTAGAGAAAAGAAACGACCGAGACGACGTCCAAATGTAAGATGGGTAGATGAAATCAAGCATTTTTCAGGAGCTACATGGATGAGGATATCAGCAGACCGAGATATGTGGAAAGAACAAGGGGAGGCCTTCATCCAGCAGTGGATAGAAAACGGCTGAATATGATGATGATGATGATATATAACTTACCTGTTCTATCCTGTCGTCTTTCTGCCAGGTGGATATGTATTGTGATGGAATGCAACCTGTTCATAACTTCTTTTTTAAAGGTAATCCCAAAAGTTCATTTTTTAGGACTCTTTCGCAATCTTCTGGAAGGAAATGAGCCGAACAAACTCTCGCATTCCTTACGTTTATTTTATCCTTTCGTTTACATCCTGCAATCCATTCACTTTGAATCTGTTTATCTTTAAGAAAGGTATGATATGTAACTTCTGACTTATTCTAACAGTGCTTTTGAATTGAGCAACTGAACAGCAGTGGCAACCGGTGGTTCTCTCTACTGGGTGTTGAACTCAGGCTAGCAGCCAGCCACAAAGAGTAGGTCCACGAAAAATTAGAGAAGGGTTTGGGCTTACGAAACGTAAGTAGTATACCCAGCACCTGACCTCACGTTGTGGAAAACTACACGATTTTTCCATACCTGGCTGACAGCAAGTAGTCGATTTCTCAGGGCTGTACGATACGCTGTGTCGCAGTTTTTGTTTACAATGTATAAAATGCTACGGCTCCTCTTTTCGCACCCCTTCGTGAAAGGCAACGCCACATTTTTTAATCCCCTATTTATAAAAGACTACGAAGCCCTTCTTAACATAGCAGAGATTACACCCACATAGTGCACGATAGGGTACGAACCCATTTTCTCGCAACCCCTATTTAACATAGCAGAGATTCCATAAAAGGCTACGAAGCTCTTTTTCAACCCTAAAAAAATACTACTTAATATAGCACAAATTACAGAGGCTACGGTCTATACTTTTTCCCAGTCCTATTTAACATAGCAGAGATTACACAGGATTTAACCCCACATAGTACACCAGGGCACGATTCCACGAAAGGGTACGAAGCTCTTTTTCAACCCCTATTTAACATAGCAGAGATTACACAGGATTTAACCCCACACAGTGCACAATAGCAGAGATTCCATAAAAGGCTACGAACCATTTTCTCAACCCCTACTTAACGTAGCAGAGATTACAGCAAGGAGTTCGTGAAAGGCTACGGCATCTTTCTTCATCCCTCTATTTAACATAGCAGAGTTTCCAGCACAGTACGGTCGTCCCCGCCCATACCCAGAGATTACATAGTATTTAACCTAACCCAAGTAACATGGACGCCCTCCAATGAGTCTATTTTCAAGCCGCCGTGTCGCATTTGTTGTGGTTGCTAAAGAACATAGATCATTTCATAATTTGCTTAAGAACGTGTGGTTATATTTTTATAAAAGGCTACGAAACGCGTTTTCAGCCCTTTTTAACATAGCAGAGATTTCATAAAAGGCTACGAAGCTCTTTTTCAACCCTCAAAAATAACACTACTTAACATAGCAGAGATTACAGAGGCTACGGTCCATACCCTATTTAATATAGCCGAGATTACACAGGAGTATGCTAGTTAACCTATCATAGTACGAAGCTCTTTTTCATGCCTTACACAGCACCATAGCAGAGATTACACAGGAATATATGATAGTAGACCAGTGCACGATAGCACAGTAGGCTATGAACCCTTTCAAGTCCCTATTTAACATAGCAGAGATTATACAGGATTTAACCTAACATAGTACAGCAGGCTACGAACATATCAGAGATTAAACAGGAATATATACCCTCTAGGCTAGAGAATACAACTACGGCTTCGAACTCTTTCCAACCGCTATTTAACATAGCAGAAATTACACAGAATTTAACATAACATAGTACACCAGTGCACAATAGCAGAGATTCCATAAAAGGGTACGAAGCTCCTTTTCAACCACTACAGAGGCTACGGTCCAAAGTAGAGTTAGGCACCAACTGGAACTTTGTGGAGAAACCAATGTATTGCCAGAACATAGGAAACCTCCCTCTCTCTGCCTGTACCCGTGTTTGGAGTACAATACATGTCACGTTGAACAAGAGAATGATAAGTAACCCAGGCGCATTGTGTAGTAGTTGAATAGAATTCTAAGGGTATTGTTAAAATGTATCGTAGTTGTTATGTTGGCGAATGATGGATCGTCGGCAACTTGTGTAATTAATGAATAGACGACTGAGGCAGAAGTTTAATTCTATAGACTGAGATCACAAGGGATTGTATAAGGTTGACAGCGCAGTTGTCAAGGGGAAGAATGATGGATGGAGGGCATCGTGTGTAATCGGCTGAATGGACGACTCAGGCGGAAGTTTAATTTTATAGAATTAAAGGACAATAGCCTTGACAGTGATGGATGCATTCGCAAGATCGAATCTCCGGAAATAATAAAAGCATTGACATGGATATGTCATGTTGTGGTCTTATCCCTGAATTGTGAACAGAGGATATGTGTGTGGTTGAGTATGAGAGAAGATTGTTTTGTAAACGACCATTAGTCAACGGTGAAATGGTTTGACAAGTTACGTAAAAAGAGCAGGATGATGAATGGATATGGATGTCATTCTGAGACAAAAACTGTATTGATGACGGAGAGATATTTCGGAACTGAATAAGAGAAGATAATTCTAAAGGATCGGTGTGTGAGGTCGGAAATTGGCTAACAAGGCACGTAATAAGGTTGATGGAAGTAATCCAGGTGTAACAGAATACCAGTTTCTGAAGCAGGGAATTTGAAATTGGATATGAATCTCTTGAGATGGCAACTGAACGAACCATTAATCTAAAGGATTTGATTGGTAAAGAAATGGTGTGACAAGCCGTAAATGGGTGGACAAAGCACGTTAAGAAGATCACTGGTAATGACATAAGATACTTTGTGGTGTTAGGGTCATAGTAAAAATGGAAGATCATTTGTGTAAAGCTCGATTAATTCAGGGATTTGTAAATGCTAGTTGTGGATGTTAATCCTTTGAGATGTCAAGTGAAAGCGGAAATGGGGTGATAAATCACGTAGGAAGATCGATTGCAATGTCAAAGAATGTATTAAGAACTAGGAGGTAGAGAGAGAGAGAGAGGGAGAGAGAGGGGTGTTAAGAATGGAATACCCGGTTTAAACAGAAACATATTGTACTGAATAAAATGTAATTTGACTAAATTTGTGCTGAAAAGCTTCCCAAAGCGTTGGTAAATTGCACAAGTGTTGAATATAAGTTGGTATTGAGATATACGAAAACTGAGACAAAAACAAGAACATATTGTACTGAATAAAATGTAATTTGATTAAATTTGTGCTGAAAAGCTTCCGAAAGCGTCGGTAAATTATAGGAAGATAACAAACATAAGCAGAATCGTTGAATATAAGTTGGGAGTGAGATATGCAAAAGCTTGGACAACTACAAGAACATATTTTACTGAATAAAATATAATTTGACTAAATTTGTTCTGAAAAGCTTCCGAAAGCGTTGGCAAATTGCACAAGTGTTGAATATAAGTTGGTATTTAGATATACAAAAACTGAGACAAATACAAGAACATATTGTATTGTAAACTTTATTGTACTGAAGAAAGTGTAATTTGTCTAAATTTGTGCTGAAAAGCTTCCGAAAGCGTCTGTAAATTATAGAAAGAAAAAAATGAGCAGAATCGTTGAATACTGAATAAAATGTAATTTGACTAAATTTATGCTGAAAACCTTCCGAAAGCGTGGGTAAATTGGAGAAAAATTGGATCCAGGACGTAAATCTCATGACGAAACGTTAATGTATAGTTTTGTTAAGCTAGGTAACACGCTTATTTTTATTTTACCTTTGATGGGTTTTGAAAAAGACGTTATTTTACAACTAATACGGCGGACATAAAATTTATTTTGCACATCGTTTGATCTACAGAGCTGATATTTTATATGAAGACGTATTGCCATTATTAGATTGAACAAATATAAGAAAAGTTTTTATAAGTCGCTATCTTTAAACAAATATGTCCGCCAAAATGATTTTTGATAGAATACGCAGCCTAATCGGGTAGGAATAGAAACACAAAACTTTATAGAAATATATTGTAAAAAGGAATTACAAACATAAGATTTTTTTTCAAAAGTCGAAGTCTTTAAACAAACGTGGTGGACAAATTGAGTTTCTGAAATAATACACAGCCTAATCGGCTATGAGTGGAAACTTGGTAGAAACGTCATTAGTACAAAAGAATTGTAAACGTATAAGATCATATTGAAAAGTTGCCATTTTAAAACAAATATGGCGCACGAAAAAATAAGTTTTACATCGTTTAAGATAGAAACCTGAAATTCGGTATAAAGTTGTATTTTGACAAGTAGATTACGAAATTGTAAGAATTTTGTGGAAAGTCGCCATCTTTAAATAAATTTGGCCACCTAAAAACACTTTGTACACCATTTAAGCTAAAGAGCTGAAATTTAATATGTAGGTACGTTATCCTAATAGATTAAGAAAATATAACAAAAGTTTTGAAAAGTCGCCATTGTTTGTGCTATATAAAATATTTTTTGAAATCATCGAACACTGGATATCACTATGAACGCAAATGAATTAAATAAATACGTTATTTATGAAGCTTTTATGGTATTTGAGTTGTGCAAAAGTGCTTTTAAACATTTGTTTTTGCTGTGATAATATTCCTAATCATACTCCTATGGACTCAGCTAGCACAACTGCATTGACATTTGTAAGGAATCTAAGGAAGAAATTGTGCGGGAAACTTTACTGTATTTTAGTACTTGAAAGGAAATTTATGAAATATTTTTAGAGATGCATTCCGATAATAGAATTACACTTTTAAAGCTTTTCTATACATATATCAAAATAGTTAGAAATGATGAGTACTTGGAGAAATTTCATGCAGTTTGCGGATGAAGGACGGGATTGATGGTTGTTTCACTAGGTATCTTTAAGGAAGAAAATGGGGGAGATGTGCTTTTAAATAGAGGTTAAAAATGTGTAAACTTTATAGGTAATAACAGATAAATGAGAAATCATGATGTAACGATGACCAAAATTCAGATGTGCAAGGTGGACAGCTAAATTTCGATGACTCGGTTTCTCTTTTCCGCTGGGTGTCTTTTGCCCTTGTGAGGCTATGCACTCCATCACTACGTTATAAATGGATACCTGATTTTCTGGCCCTTTAGGATTATGAATTCTAGCAATACATAAAAAAGAGGTGTGGGCTGGTGAATTTGGGTGATTCGCTTTGGTTTTTCCTTGAAGCTGAGATGTACAAAAACTAACCTTACATGAAAATGTGTTGTGTTGTAATTTCACTGAGTCGGTTGCTCCTTCGTCCAAGGTTACTATTTATTTATAATCTGGTCTGGTCTGGTCTAATAGCTAGTGCGGAAATGGCAATTAATTACGCCCATCCATGGCACTTTTGTTTAAATAATTGCTATTTTTAATAATATTTTTTATATATGACAGTTTAACAGTCTATCAGTCTTTATAATTGCTGTTTTAATGTCAGTTGATTACCAGTTGCTATGGTTACAGTCCGCTATAGGCGTCAGTTCAATTCTTTAACTCTAGTCACAGTTTCTATTATGGTGTATTTTTCACTATCAATTTTGAATTTCAAACTTGGATCACTGTTACATTAAGCACTGAGTCACTATATGATGTATCTTGTTAAATTTTCTATGTATTGAGTCCAAAATCACTATGTAGTAGAGCAGATTAAACACTAAGAATTTCAGCAGCGTCCATCTGTTATTTATAATAACGTAACCTAGGATGAGAAAGTGTTTCCATATAAATCAGTGTTAATAAAAATGGGTTTCGTTCTTGTACCTGTTTCAATGAAGGTTGTGTTATTGTTTGCAAATGCATTTTCTAAATACACATTTTCTTTTTATCTTTTAGTATGCTTGCTTGTGTCTTTCGTAGTTACAGTTTTTGTTTTGCATCACAGAAATTTGTGTTCAAAAGTATAAAACTATTTTACTTCCTGTACTCTATGTTTTTGCATGTAAATTTTTTAGTTAAAACTTTTATTTTACTGTTCGACAGAATTTTCTATTTGAAACTATAAAAGATTTTTTCTTTTCTTTGTTGATTAAAAAGTTTTCTAAAAAGTTTTGACAGAATACTTGTAGGAAACTTTTCTGTATGATAAAAAGTTTTTGATGTTACATTGCATGTCTAAAATTGATCTGTAGGTCATGAAACTGTTTTTTGTTCCACTGCATGTCTATCTTTTTCTGTAATGTGTAATGTGAACACATCTTATTGTGTAATGTGAACCCTATTTCTTCTGTTTCCATTAGTATTTTAAATTTCAATGCTGGTTTACTGAAATTTCCAATGCAAGTCTGGATAGATGCAAACTGTGAAGATGTCTGTAATATTATTAAAAAGGTATTTGTGTATCATAATTTTGCATTATTAAATTCTGATGTTACTTTTAAAGTCCGCATTACTCGGACGTGTACTACACTTTAATTTTAAAACACAATAAACTATTCCCTAACCAAATAAAAGTTTGTTCTTTGGTCCTCAACTAAAATGCAGACCAACAGTTTAAATGATCAAACTTTTATATATATAAATGAGTACTGTATGCTTTTTGTCTGTCATTCAGTTATTTTATTATGTATTAAATCGAATAATCTAAACACTAAAAAACAGATACAATATGTTTCTAATAATTGTACGCAAAAGGTTTATTTCTATAACATTAAACATATCAAATGCAAATTTTATACTTTTCGTGATTGTGTTATACATGTGTGGTTTGAAATAAATTGTATTTCTTTCCTTAGTAATTGTTTTATTTATATATGTACCATCTGGTATTCATTAAAAGACATCAACAGATTGGTGTACAACATTGTGTGGAGTATAAAAAGATTGTCAGTTTGATTCCAGCAGATAACTATCCCAATATAATAGTTATAAATACGCAAAAATATTCGTACGAAGTTCAACTGACGTACAAGTAAATAATAGTATGTTTTAAATAAATACCAACACCACCCATTAGAGCATACAATGTGAATCAAACAAAATTAAATATGCCAACCTGAGCTTAAAGGTTACAATAATATTCAAAATTAAAACACAGTATTATAAATATTACATACCTTCATAATTCTGAAAGCACATGAAAATAAAACACGTAATATTTCACCTTACTATTTATTTTTAAACAAACATCACCACACTATACATTACTTAGGTTTCGTTCACTAACAAAAGATATTTTCCAATTCACTTAGATGTCTTTTCACGTTCATGTAATGTTTTTCTACAAAAGCAACAGTTTTCTATCACGTCTAAATTAATTTATTTTTTAGTCTCACAATATGTGTTAAATTTAATTTTGTTTCTACAGTACTAATCAATACACTGCCACCGCACAAAATTATACAGTTCACATAAAATATTATTATACAGTTTCATTCACTAGGTTTTACCTTTGCTTGCAGGATTTCAGACACATTGTGCAAATGGATGTTTACCTGTTGCGCCAAACAACGATGAAATGCAATAAAGTTAATTTTGGTATAACAATACAACTTATTAAACAGTTCATAAAGCGCGTGAACAAATATGGATTCGTTAGTATGTGTGGGGCATATTCATTGTCATCAAATTGTCCACAAGTACACCCATCCCTTTCTTCCTCCATCATGTAGTAGCACCATATACACCAAAAATTGTTTTCAATGTCAAAGTCCTTTAGTGTTTCTTTCAAACATTCAAAATCTATAAAACCGGGTCTACACAAACATATTTTTACTTTCGTAATCACTTTAGCGTAACGTTCTCCTTCCATGGTTTCTCGTGTGTTTACTACAAGTATTTCTTATCATTTAACTGTCACGACCGTCTTCACACAATGCTCACACCTCAATTATACCACACACTTTAAAGGAATAACTTTCCGTATAGAGGCTAAATAAAATACCTAACAATCTTACGGAAAAAATGAAACTATTGTCATTTAAGTCATCATGACGCAACTCGACTTCAGCAAATGAAAAATCTAACTCATCCATTTTCATATTTATGTAAATACAATGTAAATATAAGTAATACATATTTTCATATGTATTACTGTTTTCATATTTATGTAAATATAAGTAATACAAATATTGTTCTACTTATCGTCGCCATTTTCTTTCAAAACCAATTTTCACATATCTACAAGATACACAAGTTCTATCTATATGTCTATGTACATACGTATAGTCTTTCACCATAGTGTGTGTGCGTGTTGTTATGCAAACCATCTTTTAGCCACCATATTAATCGTCTTAAATCTACCTTCCATCTATCTTCACACTAAGTCATTCCTTATGTTCAGCAAAAATATCTTTAACAAGTAACAATTTCTGAACTTCAGTCGGTTTACGTTCCAGTACATTTTTTAATTCCACTTAAAATATACGAATTGTATAGTCTTTGCAATTATTATGTTTCACTTCATACGCCTAATAAAAACCCTTAAAATTAATAGGCTCAAAACTTCAAGTCCAAAATTGCTTGTATGTAAAAATAATACGAAAATTCACTTTTTATACTTAGAAGATATCGATAGGATTAACAAATATTCGAAACTTCTGACTCGTTCCAACGGTATCGCTGTCACTATAAACTATGGGCCAATTCCACTATGAGAACTTTTCAACATTACATCATAATATGACAATTCGAGATTTCTGACATTTTTTCGGTTTTTCAAAATAAATATTTGAAATTTTATAACACAAAATTGGGATATTTTTGGGTTTATCAATCATACAGTTTTTGAAACTGATTGAAATTTAAATGTAAATAAACGGTACGGAACCAAAGCCGACGAAATAGGGTGCAGATACTCAACCGATGCCGAACGAATAAAGTAAATACGGTGAGCTCATAGCACTAATTTATCGTGTGAGTAACTAAAGAAATTCATTTGTTTAAAATGAACGCATAAAGCACAATATCACTTAATAAAACATTAGTTAAATAAGGCGAGAAACAGATATCTGTCAACAGCTGTCGGCTTAATTAAATTACAGCACTACAGCATTGGTCAACCCATGTTCTCTTACCTAGTATACTCAAGCATGTCGAAATATTGACCTTACACGAGAAACTTTACATCAAAAATATTATACATAGTGCACAAACAATTTTCACTACAGAAAACAGAATTTGGATGTAATTAATTTACGCTCGAGAAAGTCCAAAACACGAAAGATATAATTATTCACTGTATTTCAAAGATGTCTTCGCGTTGTGCTTACAAGAGATCGGAAGATATCACGACGGAAGTTCAAACTTAAAAATTATTAATTTCTCGGGTAAGCGAACATGGTTCTTCTCAATATTTAACTAATTTTGTCATTACCTGGGCAGGAGCACTGATTTAGATACAAAACAAAGGCTTAAAGTATACTTAAAAAACTTTCTGGAGAATCAGTGTCTTGCAACCTCTTCTCGTAGCATCTTGTACTGGTATATCTCTAACAGGGAACGCTTCCTTCATAGACAAATGACGTTCGTAAAGCGGAAGTACAAAATAAATCCCACAAGCAATCTCGGTTTCAAACCAAAAACTAATAATACCTGAATTTTGTCACACTGAATGAAATTTCAAAAGCACAATATATCTTAAAACTGGATATAAATGCTATATTAATTAATATAAGAAAATTAATGAGTTTAGCGAGCAAGGAATTCTCTTAGCGGGAAGATTTGCCAATGATATAAACCCACATACTTGAGATGAATTGATATTTGGTCCTGTTAGGGATGCTGACATTAGCACCCAATTAGAAAATAAGTAATAAAAGGATGAGGAAAGAAAGATACGTCACAAAGTAATTCAAGAAAAATATCTTTACTCCGAGAAAGTTAAACAAAAGAGAATCAAAAGATTAATCCATTGCTCGAAAACACAAAAAGAAACTGATGACATCACGATCACGATAGTAATAAATCTTTCGGCTTTGAAGCTCAACCTAGGAACATCCTTAACAATAATGAATAAAACAAATGGAACGGAGCTCGAAGGTTGGTTACAATAGCGTAACTGATATATACTCCTGTGTAATCTTTGCTATGTTAAATAGGGAATAGCTCGTACACTGGTATACTGTGTGGTCTATTATGTGGGTTAGGTATAGAAAACTCTTGTAATCTCTAGGTGTGGGAGGAAATTGCTGCTGTGTTGGAAACGGACTTCAGATCTCTGCTATGTTAAATGGGGGCTGGACCGTAGCCTCTGTAGTGTTTGCAAAACGAGCTTCGTACTCTTTTATGGAATCTCTGCTATCGAGCTTTGGTGTGAGGGTTAGAATCTCTGCTATGTTAGCTAACCTAGAGGCCATGTAATCGCTGCTATGGCCTGCTATGTAGTCTTCTATTCCATGTTATTTTGGTTAAGTTAACTAGCATATATTCCGCTACTATGTCCTCTGTTGTAATCTCTGCTAGGGGATGGGTTCGTAGCTTCGTACCCTATCGTGACTGGTGTACTATGTTAGGTTAAATTCTGTGTAATCTCTACTATGTTAAATAGGGAATAGCTCGTGCACTGGTGTACTGTGTGGTCTAGAAACTGTTGTAATCTCTAAGGGTGGGCGGGGACGACCGTTGACGTATTTGCTATTGTGCAGTGTGTGGTCTATTATGTGGGCGAAAATACCGTAGACGCGATGTAGTCTCTGCTAGGTTAAATAGCATAGAGGACATGTAATTGTTGCTATGTTAAATAGGGGTTCGTAGCCTTTCATAGAGCTAGGTAATCGATGCTTTGTTAAATTGGGGGTCGTAGCCTTTTATAAGTTAACACCTTTAAATTCCAATAATAATGAAACACCACTTTGAGTTTGTTCATATGTCTGTCTCTTAATGCAGCATATCAAATTTTGGTAATTCATCTTGAACTGACAATTAAAATGAACTCTAGTTGGACAAATATAATCTTTCTAGTCACGTGAACCGAATTTGTCCTTTATTAGTAGTTCTTCCACTATTTTGTTTAACAATAGAAAACGAAGTTTATAATCAAAGTTAGCTTTTAAATGATCAGATATTGGATGAGTATTTACAGAACAATTAAATATCTCATCCATATTATTTGGGTTTAATAACACTCGATAAACAGTATCATTCAAAAACTGAAGACGGTTCTCTTCACTTAGTGGTGTTCCACGAATTAACTATTCCATACAGTCATGTTCACGTTTATCCTTGTTCCAAAATACACATGCGGAATAAAGCAGAATGTCTTTAGTGTTCCAATTAGGAATTGATTTTAGTATACAAGGTTGATCAACCCATTTTGATCGACATCCACAGTAAGGCTTTGCAGGCAAAAAGGATGGTAAGTTAACAATGGCATTTTCACTGCCGTTCTGTTCCATGGTTACCGCAAGATTAAAGATTTACATTTCAACTAGGTCACTGAACACCTACGTAAAGAACAAGATTCAACTTGTCTCCAGCATAAATCATGGTAAAAAAAGAAACAGTAGTGAAATATCACTCATGGTCTATTCAAAACTTTAAAAAATTATGCGAAGAATAAAATCAAGGTAGCTTAACGTGAAAGCTAGGTATTGTGTACAAGTACATAAGCACTTAATTATTTATATATTTCCTGTATTAACTTTTATAAGTTCACTTATTCAAAGTTCTTGAAAGTAAATTCACTCACTACCTGGTTCTGCAATAACGTCTCTCTCAACTAATTTTTTCTTTACATCATCCACTCCGAGTAAAAGTAAATTGCGAAGAAAATATTAAAAAATGTCAACACTATTAAAATGTACATGTTCCGAAAGATAGACATCATAAATATGAGAAAATTCGCAACATCTATTATCAGTCTATATGTGCGTCTCCTCAAAGACATTTCTTCATCTACAACGATGTCTCTGGTGATTGCGTACATTATAGAAACATTCAGCACATAATAAAGGATAATTGTTTTTTTATATTTCCAATTTTCGATAGCTTCTAAAATACACTGATCATCAATCGTGTAATTCACACATCCGCATGAATTTTCAATTTCACTAGAACACATAGTGGTAGATGAAACTTCAATGTCCTGCGCAGCACTATCAGTTTCCTCAGAACAAGAAGCATAATATCCTTCATCACTTTTTGAATTAAATTCTACCTCTAAACTTGAAGAAGATGCACTGCGAAAAATACGTGTAAATAACCTTTCATTCTCCACCGACGGTCCATCGCCTTCAACCGCCCTTTGATCATCGGAGAATGCATGATACTTGTGTGCTAATGATTTTATATTGTATACATATTTAGATTGTGGGTTCATATATCTCGTAGCACGTCTAAAATTGTGGCCTGTGTAGTATCTAAAACGCATCCGTCCATTTCAAACTTATACAGTACAAATGATTAGAGAATATCAGAGACTTCATCATATTACTATCAATGTAATTCCAAATAGCGTTACACATAAGGTATCAACAATGTCAACATCCTGTTGGCATACCATTACATTGAACAAATTAAATATTCTCCGCATATAATGAACAACTGCAGTACATCTCTTTATAAGCACTTAAAGGCCAACCTATTGCTGGAAACATAAATCAATAGATTGCAGAACAAACATATAAATTGAACAAATCTTACGAGTATCTATCTTCGTCTTCAAAAACGGCGAGTCTTTCAACCCGTAGCAATGCTCTTAGTAAAATTTTAACACATCTGTCTTTCCGTTACTTTTATATGTCTGTTGACTTTTGCGCAATGTTTTGTAAGTGTGAGTCTCCCAGTTCTTGTAACTTCACATTCCCGTTAACCAGCTGATGTCTGTCTCCTTGTTCGGGGCTGCCGAGCTAGAAACATGTGGAAGTCAGGAAATTTTATTTTCTCTCGACCTGTTTTCCTTTATTCCTGCCTCGTGCCAAGTTTGCGTTGTAGCATTTAAACAGAATGCCGTACTATACGTGAGCATTACTTTGTTATGTCCTTATTGTTGCAATCCATGTTACTTGTCAGGAAACCGGTTTGAGGGGGTCCTCTAGTTGAATAGGGTCCTCGTGAATCCCCCTTTTCCTTTAGATTCCGTTCTTCGTTTTCCTTCATCTTCTTAGATGCTTAAGTGTTTACTAGGTTGACAGCAACTATTTTGATGTAAATATTGTTTTTCCTGTCTTTCCCAGCAGATTCAGCAACAAGCAGTCGAATATGGCTGAAGAATTCTGGGCTGAAGCTTTAAGAGAACTAATAGTTGATCTTAATAATGTCTGTTTCTACGAATGGTTTATGTATTTAAATTTCCTTGTGTATTTTCCGAAATAAACTGAAAATAAGATTGGCAGATGTAGCTGTGGGTTGATAAAGTACTGACTGGATAGAGATTGGCCTTGGGCAACTGCAATCTATGTAAGGCGTTAAATAGGAGATGTCTTTGCTCTTGAAATTTATTACATTCTGTGATAAGGTGAATTACTGTTTGTGTCTCGCCCCCGCATTCACATACTTCGTTATTTTTAACGTTGATGCGTGTTCAATTTGGTATTATTAGATCTTATTCGTATAACTTTGTATGGCCTTGCGCGAAACGTTCAATGCTTTAAACCATGGAGTGATGGCGTGCGGGTTGTGGTATAAACGAAATGTATGTGTACGGTATTGTATCTCGTCGCAAAGATGGTTTTTTCATGTTTCTTTGATTTTTTTCCTACACCTTAGGAGGAGGTCCAAGTAGTATATCCTAGACTTGGTGATATTTGGGAGGTTATGGCTTTGACGGGCGAGACTATCGGCTATATCCTGGTGTACTCCTTTATGAGAAAATATGTGGCAGAATTGGATGTTCTTGCCCATTTTGACGTTTAAATAGTGTAGCTCTAGGATATCATAGATTAGTGGATGTGCTTGGAAATGTTTTTATAAGGTCTCGCCAAAGATTGCAAGACCGACTGAGAGTCCATTAGTATTAATATTTTGTCTTCAGGAAGAAGCAAGGCATACGCTAAACTCTTCCAAATGGCGTACACCTCGCTGTAGAAAGAGCTGAGGAAAGGGTGTAACTTGTACTGTAGAGCATACTTTTTTTCGTCTCAAATGGCACTGGACACAGATTCTGCTGTTTTGCTACCATCTACGTATAAGAAATAAAAATCGTTCCATCTATCACGATATTCACTAATATTACTAAACTTGGGGTATTGTACTTTAATCTCATTGGTCAAAGGACATTTTATTTTAAAGAGGGTATTCCTTCGAAATTATTGTACTAAATTTAGCTCCTCGGAATAAATTTCCGATATTTGTTCCCATATAGAATTTTGGAATCTGTGCCTCTTTCCTTTCAGTGCAACGTAGCACCTAAGGACCTTGTTAAAAGGGTGGTTTTGTAGATGTTTGCATTTGAACAGGAACTTGGTGGCCTGTTGCATTCTTCTCGTTTTGTAATCGGCGATATGGGACTCAGCATATAATGCTGCGTTTGGATGATTGTTCATTGTGCCCAGAGCTATCCTCAGTGCTTTCCTACATAATATCTCAATTTTTGCGATGTTCTATTCTGAAATTTTCGGCACCATAGTTATACCATGTTCTATAGAAGGAAATAGGTAGTTTTTAAGGAACTTTAGCATAATAGACTGATGGCCCCCGAAACGAGTAGTAGCAATCGCTTTTAAAAAGTTTATGATTTATTGCCTTTTATTAACAATTGGTTAACATGAATATTGCAGTTTATTTTTGTATCTAAGGTTAGTCCTAAATATTTGGTTGAATCAACTATGGGGATGTCAGTTTTTCTAACATTTGGTATGACTTGTTGGTTCTAAACGTCATTATTTGCGATTTGCTAGCTGATATAACTAAGTTCCGTTTTTTAAACCATGCTGTTAACTGGATGATTAAGTCCTCTAACTTGGAGAAATTTTTACGTTGTTTATTATCCGGAATCATTATTACCAAATTGTCCGCGAACAAGATGAATTCAAAGGGAGGTCTAATTATATTTTTAATATCCGAGAGGTATAAATTAAACAGCATTGGAGATAAAGAACTTTCCTGGGAAGAGCCAGTTGTGACTGTTAAGGTTCCTTTTAGTTGACCGCCCATGAAGAAATGGACCTTCCTTTTGTTTAAAATCCCCCATAGTAAACGAAGATATATATATGGTATTTTTGCTTGTATCATTTGATCCAAGAGAATATTAATATCTATTGAATCGAACGCGGTTGATATGTCCAGAAAAACAGCATGCACATTTAGACCTTGACATAAGTTACTATGTATGAACAATGACAAAGTGGAAATTGCGTCCTGCGTGCCCACTCCCATCCTGAATCCGAACTGGTTAAGGAGAAAGAGGTTGCTTGACTCTAAATACCATTCTATTCTTTTGAGTATTAGTCTTTCGAACAGCTTCAAAACATTGGATTCCAGGCTTATAGGCCTGTAGCTCGATCCTAACGAAGCCGGTTTCCCCGGTTTTAATATTGGAACCATAACATGCTCTAGCCAATCTTCCGGAATGTCACCTAAGATCAAAATTTTGTTTAAGATGGTGCACAGTCACTGTATTCCCAGCTCGGATAAATTTTGATGAGATAAATTAGAGATATGATCTTTCCCCGGTGCTGTGTCTTTTAGCCTATTCACCTCATACCTTATTTCCGACGTTGATATTGGGGAGTGCAACGATTGTTCAATTCTTCGATTCGGAGTAAAGGTAAACATTTTATTTGGTTCATCTATACGATCTATATTATTCTGTCGTTGTACTTTGTCCATAAATTCATCTGCCCGTCGATCGTTCATTGTCTTTTGCTGCACTTCATTCCCTGATTTTACCTTTCTAAGAATATTCCAAATTTCCGATCAGTTTTTAGATTTAATTACAAAATTGCTGCCACGCCTGGCGCTTATAAAGTTTAGATGTTCGTTTCATAACAGCCGCTTGTTTTTTATACTCGATAAGGTTGGAGGAATTAGGGTTCTGCAGATATGTCTAGAAGATTTTTTTTTCATGTATAAATTTACAGTCTTCATTCCACCTGTATAGCTTGGGGTATCTAAGTTCAGAGTTGCCTAAGTTTACCGAACAGCTAATATCCATTGCCTGATTCAAATTTGCCCTAAAAGAAGCATAATACGCCTGGGTATTATTAATACGAGGCATCTTATAGTTGATTAATGCGTCGAATGTTTTGCGAAAGAGATCCCAGTCTGCTGTCTGAGTTTTCCATTTCCGAATACGATATATGATGTCAGTGGAAGGTTTATAACTACTTGATCCTAACTGAATAAGGTAAGGATAATAATCACTTGTAAATAAGGAGTCCAATGTTCGCCACTGCAAGTGACACGCTATTTCGCTCGAACATATCGCCAAGTCTATTGAGAAAGGTGCATTTCCATTAGAGGGTACATGCGTTATTGAATCATCATTCAAAAGTACTAAATTATTTGAGTCCATCCACTGTCTTATTGTGTTGCCAAGCCTGCAGTTCTTTTGGTTCCTTATTTCAAAAAGTTTCCCATTCCAATCACCTACGTATAAACTAATTCCCGAGCCAAGATCATGCAATTGTTGTAATGCGGAAACTGGAATTTGCAAAGATAGCCTATTTGACGGAATGTATATTGAAAAAAATGTTTATGAGTTTTAAGCCGATTAGAGCATTAACGGCACAAACTTCTACGTTGATTTTTTTCATCAAGGCGATATTGTCCGGTATCTCTATTGGGTTCCATTGAATACCCTTATGAATATAGATTCCTACTCCTAGTGAGCCAGAGATTTGCACCAGTCTATGCAGAGTATAGTATCTAATGTCAGTATTGTAATTTTTCGTCCCTCATAGTTCCGAGACACAAACAGCTAATGGGTGGTAACATGAAATTAGATGGACAAGAAAGTCCTTGCGTTGTGAAATGGACCGAATATTCCAGTGTAGAATATGTTGCATAATGTTAAGAATACCTCAAATTTAGTCGGCACTTATTATAAAATAGTAACTTAAATGTAGTCCCCCCTCCCCCTCTTTATTTTTATAGTAGTAAATCCTCCAGTTCTCTTAAAGTGGCCCTGCATAGACCTGTCAGCTTATGAGTCGCTTCAGAGGGTGGACTTTCCAATATCGCATCTAATATGTCGGATATGCGAGATAGTAGCACTTTTAGTATATTATTGGTGTTTCCCTTTCCATAGGTATCGTTTTGTTCTCGTCTTCTCTCGAAAGTACTTCGTGCATAGTCTGAGTATTGTATTTTGCCCTTTGATTGGTATCTTTCTTGGTTTTTCCTTGTATCCTGTGATTTGTATCTAAAATTATTGAATTCTGTCTCGAAATCTTGATTGCTCCTCGTACACCTTTGGGTATCTGCTTTATGAAAATTAAAAGTTCTGTTGCTATGTTCCTCGCTGCTTGCTTTGTTTAGCGTGATGGTCCTTTTTTCCCATTGCGCCTCAGGCACCAGCCTTGGCGTACTGTGAAAAGGTTTGACAGGTAGACGTTTCCGGGATCCCTCCTGGACAGAACGTTTAGGTAGTTGTGAACCGACAATACCTGGGAAAGTAGAAGGTGCATTGAGATTGCTATTACTGCGATTGTTTCCCGTTCCTTTCTGCACTATTAATGAATATTAAGCTCGTGTTAAGACCTGCCTTGAAGTGGGGAGGCCTTGGCCATACTATAAGGGAGATTGTCTCTCGACATAAGTTCCACTGCCTCTTCTTGTTTTTTCAGTTCCTTACACGGTTTTTCGCCCATAATATGGTCCGTACTGTTGTATAGAATGCATTTGTACGGTTGAGGACAGTGTTCATTATGATCCCCGACAAGACCACATTGCGGGCATTTCTTTTCTGTTTTACAATCTATAGCCCGATGAAAAAAGCCATAACATCGGTCACATTGGATAAGATTTTGCGTTTTGGTTGTATTGGTACTTTTTGCTTGTACAAAATTAAGTATTCGGGCAATGTCTGTGATTCAAAAGTCAACTCAATGAGCATTGTATCAACTAACGATCCCCGATACATACGTTTCATAGGTCTTACTCAACTATTGGAAACGAACTTTGTGTATTTGCTAGTATTTCCTCCAAACTTGCTTCGGATACCGTGGAGCATTCGGCTTCGCGAGCTTTGGGTTCTTGACGCCACTACCCTTGTCTCTCTCATCTGGAGATGGTTCGCGTTTATTTGCCATTTTCCTGTCCAAACCCTCTTTGTTTTCCTCCACACGTGTATTTGTCAATACTTGATCTTTCTCTATTAACCCTGCCCTGCTTAGACCGTGGGTCTGTAACGGAAACGAGCCCCTGGTATTGTTCCCTGTATTCGTAACATTCCCATCTTCGTTCAGTACAGGTAATGTGCCAGCTTCCATACTTTCTTCCTCTTGTACTTGCGTTTTCTGCGTTTGTTGACTAGTATTGCCGAGTTGATTCATAGAAAAGCCCTGAGAAGATTGTTACTATTGGTGCTACCTGACCCTGTACCAACACTGTCACATTTTGACCTGATCCATTCATAGGAGCAATATTTTGGTTGCTAAAATGACCCGGCATTTGCCCAAGTACCAACGGTTGAATAAAGTTACAAGGGACTGTATTACTGGGCAAGCCTGATGTTTGTACCAATATCGGACCGCCTACCATCTGCTGCCCAGAGTCTGTAGACTTTACGAAGTTATAACCAGCTAAACTTATTATTTGCTCTTTCTCATGCATAATTGCTTGACTATTTTAATTAATGTCATAATTATGAGTCATTTGAGGATTAAAGGCTTGCATAAGGAGTAACGAATCCTCCATCCGTGCCGGGCTGGCTGATATCAATGAGCCATTATTGTTTTCAAAATGCGATTGATTTGTACTTTGTTCTCCATTAGTTTGTAAAAGAGGTGAAGATACTAATCCACCTTTCAGAGCTTTCGATTCTTGGAGTTCATTTCGAGTGCTTACATTGTTCTTGGCCTCCTCCCCTCGCTGTGCAAATGAGCCAGTGTGTACCGTTACTACCTCTGATTGAACGTGCAACGATCGTTTTACGTTATCTTGACTCTCAGAACTTACTTTATCTGCAGTCATTGGAGTTGCCGCGTGCATAGCGTCTCCTGTAGCATGCAACATATTAGTACACTGGTTTTCTATTACCTGATTTGCTGCTCCGTGATGAGTATCTAGTGAAGACTGCATTCCTGAATCTCCTACCGACGGGTCCTCGCCATGTTGGCTTCCTGGTTCTGAATTATTTAATTCGCTATTCATATACTTATTATTGGTAATACAACTTATCCTCATAAAAGTGAACTCTGTATATTACGCTACTGGGTGACCTATTGTTCATTAGCAGTGCTAAGAGGTCAACTTTTGGAAATGTTTATCTGGAACGTTCTACAGATAGCTGTAAAACAAATGACTAGTCCACGTGTGTTCCACTCAACGGCTAGTAACAGTTTTATAATTAGGTGAATACACCAGAATAACGTTTCGAACACCAACTAAATTATTTAGCTGAGACCACACTATAACGAAGACACTGTTTGTTCGCTTAAAAAGCTGTATCAACGTGCTTGTGACTCGTTTTTCCAGTTATTTCACTGCGCACAATTCACACACTTCGATACTAAACACCGCCATCTTCCGTTTTTTCTTACGAGTATCCATTACGATATCAAAACTAAAAAAATCTAAGAAAAAACATAATTTACGTACAAAAAACATAAAGCAGTAACCATAATCTTATGGCCAAAAAGTGTTTACCATTTCCAAGTCTGCTAAGAAAATAATTCGTTATTATCGGTCCTAAAAGTTCATAAAATCCCATATCACAACACTTTTACTAGTGTCTAATATCATAGCTACAGTACAACTGTGCACAAAACTTTTTAAGTCAGTTAGTTTACACGTCATAGCCTATTTTGTAAGTAACAAGATTCAACTGGTTCTGTAAGCATCTGTTATCATCAAAGAATACCTAGAAACAAACATAGCAATACAACAAACAACTTGTTACCTCCTCCTGGGCACCACGGCTACGATACAATAAAAACCTCCGCGTCGATCTTTTGATTAAGTATTAAAAATATCATTCAACTGGCGCCAATGTAAATCACGAGGCAGACATAAAGAGGAACAAGATATAACACGTTGTTGAGCCAATGTAGTAAACAAAAATAAACGAGCACCTGCCTATAAAACAGCACCTACACACTCATATTCTAAAAAAAGCTGACGCATGTTTCAGCACGCCTCGCCAGCACTAAGCGTCGAAATAAAAAATTGCAAGGTTGAAAGACACGTTCGGGTTTTCTTTTCATGCAAATCACAGGCAATTGGAGTTGTTATAATATTTTTTAAAGAATTTATAAAAATATGATAAGTGTCATGCACGTTATTGCGTTTCTTTTTGCAATTTATATACCATATATCAAAATTAAAGTAAATAAAATTCAAATAAAAATGGAATTCCAATAAAATTCTATTTTCTACATATCCTTCGAGCGCTGAAATTCCTCACAACGGCTCTGTCTACCATAGTTACATAAATTATTTTCCTCAATTTATGCTGCAGACAGAAAATACACATAACCGTGTTCTGAAAATGTTGAAAAAATGGGCAATTTTGAGTGGTTATGCACTAATTATTATGCAATTCAGAATTACGAAGAAAGTAGTTTAGTGCCTATTGACATTTTACTACAATATAAGATGGATTTCGAGCTTAGTTTTTAAATTTAAATTTTGAGATTTTGTCCCAGTTCTTCCTATATCGTCCCACAGTTGAGCAACGGAACCCCTCGACAATTGGGGTCCGGGGCAGGGCCCCGCTCGCTCACCCCCTTTGCGCCGCTACTGCAGACAATTATGCATTTGGTGATAGATTGGAAGATACTAAAATGTTTGCGTAATTGCATAAGCATGTAGAAGTTACCTTCCTTTTATTCTAATAATTGCAAGGCAGTAAGACTTACTGATAAGAACTAACTGAATTGAACAAAAACCATATTGAAGTACAATTTTCTCCTGTAGCACAAGAAGCAACTCACTCTTAAAACATAGAAAACCATTAAACATCAGCTTACAATAACCTTTAGTATTACTCAAGAATGAGAACGATCCACGTTAACTTCCCTGTATGTATGTCTACGTCTCTTAAATATTGAACACTACAAGCGAATATGCTGTTAACCAGGAATATAAAACGTTCACCATATTCAAAAGAACCAACATTCTCTTTTATGCAGTTAATCAGAATACCAACTTTGTAAAATTTGCAACAAAGAATACTAAGAATTGTGTATTTACGCAACTATAAAACACGAAGCAAGTCTTTGACACTAAAAATACCATTAAAACAAATATTCGCAGATGATACAAAAGAAAATCCAAACAAAATACTTAGATTGATGGTCTGACTTGATGACATATATTAAAATTTAAAACGTTGAGAAAACCAGGACAAGAAAGAAGAAAAGTTAAAGCAGACAGAAGCGAACTAACATTTAATTTTCAGAATAATTAGAATAAAGTTTGCAAAATGTATTTTCTTTGTCCCTTTTATTTCATTCTGTTTTGTTTTTCTTACGTTTAAGGCAGACGAGGTCAATTACGAGGGAAAGAAACGCTGAATTTACTTAATTACTTTTAACCCCGGTTCCCCAATATACGTAATTAAGCACATACTATACAATAAGGAAGTTATACATTTTTCTTATTAAAAAAATGAAATCTTATTTTACGAAACATCAAAATGTATTTTCTATCAGCTATTAACTACCTTCCAACCAAGAACCTAGAATAAGTCCCAAATTAATTATTTAAAAAAATTAAATTTGATGTGTCATTAATACTAATGTTGACAAACTTCTAGAAAGTGTATTTTAAACTAAAATAGGAAAATGTTGAATCCATCCATAGTGAATGAAAAAGCACTAGTTACAGTTTATCTCCGTGTTCAATTTCTTTTATAACAAATTACTGGATCAAATTTCTTACATTGAAGTACATTTATAATTATTAGGAAACGTATCATATAATGCATATTGTCCCATTCCATCTTCTACTCATGTGTATTTCCCCAGATGCATTGTATATAATCACATTTTAAATAATATTACTTAAAGGTGAATTTATATATTTATTCCATTCAATTAGTTACCGGTACTCCATTTTATCCATTTCATATTACTCAATGAATGATGTTCTCTGTTGTTTAAAATTCAAAATATTTATTTATATGTGTATAAAGAAGAATAAGTGTGCATACTCATAAAGACAAATGTATAAGCATAAACAATAATAAGCTTTCCCGGGCAAATATTCTAAAAGAGGAAAAGGACTAAAAGAAAATCATATAATAAATAAGAAACTTTGATACCATGATTGAGAATATTAACAAATATTCTCTGAAATAAATCTAACCAAATTCGGAAGTATATTACGTACTACGGAAACTAACGAGAAAGTACGAAATGTTTGTATATAAGCAACGCTATCGTCATGCTGCAGACCCTTAGTAAATTAGCTTTATTGCGTGCATTGCATCTGGGGTGACTTCGAACATGCTTCGGTTCGGACAATTAGTCGGCTTAGCTTTTGAATGTTGTTCATTGTTGGCGGAATGCTTCGAAGAAGTAACAAAGCTTAAACATATATTTTGCAGGCCTGTGGTTTCAAGGTACAATTGTTTTTCAGTCAATTATCGCAGTGCGAGTGAAACAATCTGTCGTTATTGTCTCGCGTATTTTTTCCAATTTTTGAGTGGTGGCGGCAAAATCTTTCTGTACAGAAATGTTCGTGAGGTGGCAGCGTATGTTGAACGTCCAAATTCGTAGACCTGTCTTTTGTTAAAAAAACACCGATACCACTTCTCTGTTAGTCGTTACCGACGAGACACAAAGTTTCTTTATTGAAACTTTCATCGAAACGTGGGTCGACTTTGGACATGGTTCAAACATATAAGAAGATTGTAGGAGGGTGGCCTTATCAACATTATAACAATGAGAATCTGCAGAAAGTTATTCGTACTGTTTCTTCAGGGAAAATGATGATTAGACAAGCCACCAGTTAATATCAGATACCAAAAAGTACTCTCTTTGATAAGATTAAAAATAAACATCCAGGTTACCATGGGGATCAGAAATGTCTGACAGCTAAGTAGGAAAGAAATGTTGTACTCGAGCTTTTCAAATGTGCTGAATGAGGTTTTCCATTTAGAACAACAGACCTGCAGTTCTTAGTTAAGAGCCACCTGAATAGAATTTGCAGATTTGAAAAACGATTCAAGAACAATTTCCTCCTACTCGAATGGTTGCAAAACTTTCGTTTGTTTAATTTTGTGACTTGCAGCAGTATAGATATTTCCTTTTTGTGTCATGATTGTAACCTACTCATTAAATATATAATAAACACATTAAAAATTACAAACACTTTAAGTATATAACGTTATTCAATTTCAAGTACACAGAAGACGGTATATAGTCATTGAAATGTGCCCGATGACACTTCTGTTACAAGACACACATCGGAATAAACGGAAAATTCCCTATGTCCGAATTTGCCCCACATTATGGGGCGACTTCGAATATTGTTTACTATTTTTAAATCATTGTTGAAATGATGTGTACGCTTTTTGTAGTATGCAAACTCATACGTAGGCCTAAGACATAGGTATTTTAAAATATTTTTTTTGGTTGAAGTACTGTTAATATTACGACTAAAACTTAAAAAAAAATCTTTAAAAAGTGTCCGAAGTCACCCCAGATGACGGTATATGTATGTAAGTTCATTCACTCTTGGGCGTTCTCCCAGAGAGCTAGTAGGTATCAATAGTTAATAGAAAGTCCCCTATAACCCTGGTATTTTATTTATATTGGTCCTTGTATAAAACATAATCCCTTAACCACACTACCCCCTCCCTGTATTAGGTCGACTTCGCTATATTCAGATACAATGTAGATTTTATATTTTGATTTGTATTTCGGGTTGACAAGTACTCACGTTAATCTTGTTTGCCTCTCAGCTTAAGATTCCACGAAGCCAGAGCAATCTATATAGCCTAGTGTAATATCATGAAGAACGGCAGTTTTTCGAGTGACGCTGGCAAAGGACACTGTTAGCGGCACTAAGCCCGATTTTGATGCTTGAACTTGATTTGAAAGCTCTTTCCCATACCAAGACAAAAACAAGTGTCGGTAGGGCTTTCCTGGGACACCCTAAGGCGGTGGGAAAAAATAGTCAAATTTTCACATTTCTGATAATAGCACTGACCTCAGACCATATAGGCGGCCGAAACTTGTGGAATCTTAATCAACGCTTTAATATCTTTCAAACGGTATATCACACGTCAAAATCTATGAAGAGGTTCAAAAGTTACGACTTTTTCTTTAGCTGAATCACAGAATTTTCACAAATGATAGAAAAGTTTGTCTGTCATTCTGTCTGTCTTTTTGGTTTAGTCTCAAATGGGTGGTACCGGGGGGGTTTGAGGGTCAATTGCGGGCCCCAAAGTTGGGGTAAATCGAAGCTTATTATTTTTATAGGAGTTACCGTTTTCGAGATACGGCCCAAAATCGACCTTTTGTATGAAGACTATGAACTTTTTTTTTTAATCAGCAGCCTTACAAAATAAATCGTATCAGTATAAAATAAACCTTCGGGGTAAAGAGAAGAGTGACGCAATAATTCTACTCACAAAAGAAGTGTTCTCCGTTTTTCGAGTTACCTTCTTTGTGTCACTATGGTGGAAGGATACTAAATTTCTTAATTTTATTATAAATGAAACACTTCTGTCATAGTGATACAAAGAAAGTAACTCGCAAAATGGATGTCACTTCTTTTGTGAGTAGAATTATTGCGTCACTCTTCTCTTTACCCCGAAGGGGTTTTTATGTACTCAAAGGAGAGTAACATTACGAGAATAAAGGTTATATAAAAATTGAAAACTTTTACATAAACTGTGCAACTTTTATTATTAATATAATTATGTCTTAAAGTTATATTATTAGCAAATCTAGAAATAAGTTTTAGAAAATCTTGATTAAAGTGCCACCTATTAGTATCTTATACGAATGTAAAATCAGCATTTCTGTAGTTTTTTTCCCCCCACAAATTTATACATTCTTGCCTTACCTACGTAGTAACAGAAGTTGAATTTACGATTTGTCTTTAGAGACTCTGTAAGCTCCTTTCTGTATTTGTTTGCAACTTCCTCGGCTTGTTCTCCTTCTCATCAGTTCTCGCTTGAAGAAAGCCGATGGCTGCCCAGTTGACATGTGATGAGATCTTAAACGATAGCGTGGAATGGAGAGAGAAATGAACAGTAACAGCAGGCGCAGAACCTTAAACAAAACACGAATGAAGAAGTGATGTGATTACTTCCTCGAAACACTCATCTAAGAAAAATGAAAGAGAAATGAAGGAAGGGAAATTGTAGAA
This sequence comes from Lepisma saccharinum, assembly GCA_022664845.1. NCBI lineage: Eukaryota > Metazoa > Arthropoda > Insecta > Zygentoma > Lepismatidae > Lepisma > Lepisma saccharinum. The sequence continues at coordinate 56,483 of JAGDQP010008990.1, forward strand.
GTGCTTTAATACCAAATATATTCCGTCATTTGCATTTCAACCATATCATGAATTTTAATTTTAAGGCCTTTATACAACTTCGGCTCAGGCCGGATGGATGATGATTGAGTGCTTGGTGGAATGAAGACAGTGGGAGGAAAGAAAAGAACCCCGAGAAAACCCAAGGACATGGAGAAAATATGGAAAATTCTTTAGGTAATCTAATAGTGTCTTTTCACTAAAATAAACGGAAATTTAGCTTGATAACCTTTTCATTGCGTACGTAACACTTTACAGAGAACCTTAGACATTTTGAATTAATTGCTTTGCTGAATAAAGAGCACCAGCGAAAACTGGAATACAGACAAAATTTCTTCCTACCAATTTAAAACACTGAGATTTCCAAGTGACAGGAAGTAAAGTAGAAATACTATTTTTTAAAAGATGTGTTTATTTCAGCTCCACAACAAACAAATGAAAATGAAGTCCCAAATGCTCGTGAAATTATTATTATTATTTTAAATACTACTATACCTGGGTTTAGACTCCGTAAATCGTAGCTTCTACTTTTGGTTGACCGGATATTCTGGAAAACTACGAGACAGCAGAAGTAAATGTGGACCAGATTCTGGACATCGATGAGTACTACTAACCCGGGCCAACACAAACAGTTGAAAATGACGTTATGGAATGTGGTGACGACATCAAAGTTCCCGTCATCAAATGTGCATGGCATTTGCGGGAGCTTTGTGTCACTTCCTCATTGATTACCATTTATTACCGATGAGCACTTGAAAATGAAAAATATGTTTGCAATGCATTTCTTAAAGTAGTTAATATGGCATAAATATCAGAAAAGAAACCTTTGCTTTCTCGATAACAGAGAAAGTTAAACGTCTTGTAATGTTATTTTAACTGGAGAATCAAAAAAACATAGTCAACCGACCACATGCAGGGATTGTAAAACTAACACTACGAGAGTGCCAAGTGTCAATTCCAGCTGAACTAGTTGTGTATAATCTTGATATAAACTTGATAAAAAGAAATTCAGTTGTTCTATTCTAAGTGTGGATCTGGATAACGAGTATCTTTATGTAGTCTTGGTCGGGAACCAAAGAGATCCAGAGGTTGACGGTATTCTGTGCACTTTTCTGGAATGTTCTCATTCTTGCAAGATTTGTCTGTTGGCAAGACATCTTTAATTGATTAATTGCCAGTGAAAAGTCCCTGAGAATCAAGTAGCACTAACGATTCTTGTTGTTTAATTAACGTTTCTGATAATTGATTTTGAGCGAACACAACAGATTTTTTTCAGCACAATATTACGTCTGCAACATTATTTCACAATGCGATGTATCCGGATGGATACTTGAAAGCAGACATTTTTTTTAATTCTAATTAAATGTGCACATTAATACTTGCTAATTAAAAGATGCAAACGTATGTCTTTCGGAGAGCTGTGTGAAAAGGCCGTAGCGTTGATGCTTCTAATACAATGGCTAACTTTAAGTATTTCCGTCATAGAACAATTACAAAGAAGAGGACCTTGCCCGAAAGTAAGATTTCTGGCTTCATCCACGGAACTACGACACCTTTACTGCACTTTCATCTATCAGCTATTGTACATTACGTGGTAAATGGCAAAGACCCTATCCTAAGAATTCATTTGTATCTCGCAGCTTTGTGTAGTCGAAGTAGCGGCGGACCGCTGGGTGACAGGCCGGGATCCGATTCTTGTCAATGTAAGTTCCCCTTTTTTCACAACAGCACTTTTTCTACAACTTCCTGCCTTATGACTTTTTAACATTTCATACACATCACAAGCATAAATTTCATAATTATTTGGAGTAAAATTGTGTTCTAGTCTCACTTTTTAAAGTCGAATAACTTCGTCTGTTCTTGCATGACATTTACGGTCAATTAACTACTGTATCGAACACATTGCAAACATTTTTATTTTAGTTTCAAGAGCCGACTAGGATACGTCCCTTGTTTAATGTTAAATAAATATATTTTAAAGATATCAGTGATTCCGCCAGACACCCCTCTCGCTTTGAGGGGATATCACTCCCTATATTTTTACCATCAAGAATCGATAGAAACCGTGCAAGACTACTTACACTCTCCCAATTTTGATTTTATAATACCGAAACTGAACATCCTGGTGGAATCCCTGAATATTACTTATAACTCTTTTTATTTGTTTTCCAAGTGAACTTGCGTGTTACAAAAAATGAAGAGGAAAACGAAACGATAAAGAGAGAAGTAAGAAAATAATATCTCCCCTCAGAGAGCTTTTAATCTCCTGCGAAATGAAGTACACCCAAACTTTTATATTTTGGCAACAGTTTGATACAAGAAAGTCTGCAGGAAAGTATTCCCTTACCTACACGAATTATCTTGACATTTTTTTTCCCCTTTCTTTTGAGACAAGTTTAATTTCATTCTCAAAAGGTTTGAAATGCATAGTTTGTTTTTCTTCCCTTTCTGTATCGGAGTCTGGAACTCTACAACCGTTGAAGAGCAGTTGATCTCCAACTTCCTCTTCTTCTCACTCCACAATTAGTTTACGTAGTTTTCCACCTCAAAAGGAGTGGAAAACTGGTTTACGTGACAACTAAAGCCCTTAACATTTCTCTTTAACCTTAATCCAGAGCTTACGTCACAGTGGTGTGCTGCTACAATGCTCAAAAAACGTTTACCACTTTTATCACTCTTCTCTTTCAATGACCTCACTTGCTAAAGGGTTTGATTCAAGGAACAACAAATAGGTATCTGTGTTTGCATACAGATGTCAATATCTCAAGTGTTAGTGTTTTCAAGTACTAGAGCGGAAAACTTTAATTCTTCCCTCTCTCTGACCCTCTAGCATCTTCCGTCCCTCCTACACTGTACACATTTCCACATTCTGACAATCGCTTTAATAAATTCCTACTCTCGCTCGGTTTCTTGGTTAAGAATACTGTAGCTAAACAACTAAAATTATTCGATAATGTGCCGTTGCATGAGATGCTATTTTTGAGTAAGCAAATGTTGTTTCTCTGCCCGCAAATAAAAACGTTAAACTTTTATCGTTCATTTAAGCAATGTACCCGTCAGGTATTTAGAAATATATTTCACTTTTGCTATAAAGATCGAAATAAAAATAATTGGTTTTCCTTTTTAAATTTCCGCATTCAGGTTTGTTAAAACTGAGTTTCTGTTTTGCTTTCAAAAACTAAAATAAGCAAGAAAACTTGTTTATAAATATACAAATTCTAGCTGATCTGTCAAAACATTGGTTCCTGGTCAAAAATATTTCTTAGCTATCCCGAGAAGTTCAGCCACAAAGTAAACATCAATGTAGTATATTTCCGGTATATTTATATTTTATTTCATATTTTCTCCCCATTGACACAAAGAATCTTTTGAATGGGAACGTTTGTGTTCCGCTTTTCGTACTTATACACAGTGGTCGAATTGACAAATACTAACTATGGGAGTTGCATGGTTGAGACAATTCAATTCCGTCTTGCGTTAGCTGTTCGGCCCAATATCTCTTCTTTCTCTTACCATGGAAGCTAACCAATACAGGCATTAATATGACCTCAAGAGCTACATTTTATATATCAATTTAATTACCGAATTTCAGAAACTTTGGTAAACTTTATGTTTATATGGGCCAGTCTAGTAACTTTGGACTGCGGCCCGTGCACACCCATGTCCCTGCTGGGACTCGAACCCGGGACTTCCGAGCCGATGGCCTACCGCCGCAGACCACTCGGCCACCCGGCCGGCACCGAATTTCAAGTCCACATTGAATTAGCGCATACGCATTAATTAATATTGGATATTACTAAATTTATTGATATAAAATTTATATTTTTGAAAACATATTTCCTCTTCAATCTGAAGAATATTAAATATGATAGTCCAATAGTACGCCATATGAAACTGCAGTAATAAAACTAAATAGTTAAAATGACAATCTGCTAACGAAGATGATTTTAGTGGATCAAAAATAATATTCCGTTTCATCCAATCTGAAAGATTGTAAATTTTCTTTATTCGAACTAGATTATAGTATCCCAGCGCATCCCCCTTCAATTCAATCACTGCGTATACGTATTAGTAAGGTTATTGTTTATACGCTGTCAGTTTGGTTAAAAAACAACGCTTTAGAATTTTTTACTCAAATTATAAAATAGTTTTTGAAGCTTCTGTCCAGCTCCAAAAAGGACTCCTACGTGTCCTGGAATGACCCTTATAGCAATGCTTTGAAACGTAGTCATTTCAAATACTCAATTAGCTGCGGATCTTTAATATCTGACTTTCAGGTATACTCTGATTTCAGAGTAGCATAGACAAAATATTGTCGAAACACTAAACGGTGATACATTAAATGCTTTTATTCAGAATAGTC
>JAGDQP010008991.1:0-60855 GCA_022664845.1 Lepisma saccharinum
CGGGTGTAAAGGGGGAGTACTATCAAACTCGTTAAATAGATCATAACCCGGAGCGAAATAATCTGGAGGGTTTTCATCACGATCAGTCACTCTTATTGGAACTGGTTTGAGAACTGATCCGTGATCTGATTCACATTCTGTCTCCGAAACTTGAACCAGTTCTTGTTCCCCTGTAAAATTTGAAGCAGAAATTTGAGTAGATGTGAAACGTGGTTGCACATCCTTTGGAGAGCGCGGATTCACTAACGTGTCATTGATAGCTGCTTCTTCGGCCGAACTACAAGATTCTGATGTTTCAGGTTGTTCAGGATATTGTGGTTCTTCCTTTACATGAGGAACTAACAAATAACTTGTATCATCCTCATCGCCGCGGACAGAAGGCCAAGTCTCCTGTTTTGTAGTAGTAGCCGCGGGAGCTGATAATGTAGCTAATACTTTACCTGGGTTCGCGATTTGACAAGTGTGAGGGATAGCAAGTCGCGAGGGGTGAATGTCAATGTCGTACTTCATAAACTGAGTTTGTCGACATTGCAAACACGGAATTTTAGATATTTTCTCCAACTTTTTCTGCGTTAATTTACGTTTCCCGAAAAAAGGCATGTTGACAAGCTTAATTTAAACAACCCACAAAAATCACACGAAACATAGTAACCATATCAAACTTAATTGCTAACATGCAAGAAATAAAAACAAGAAACACAAAGATAATGCATTTCATGAAACATATTTTAACACCCTTTTCTCTCTATTTTAAATTTGTTGTTTCCTCTAATTTGACCACTAACCAGTGAAATATTGGATATTTCAATCTGATTTCATTTGATACCCGGCGCATACTCCACCATTCTTTGTGGCGGTACTCTACAGAGAAGAGTAAAGCCAAGTTCGCGGGCGTAATAGCAACCTTTTCAGGTTTCAGGGGTTTCAGAGGTTCGAGCAAATTTGGTACGTGACTAAAGAAGCGTGGTCAACCAGCGGCAAATTTGCCTCAAGGGAAACAGCTGTCAAGAGAAAACACATCCAAATACATTTTATGCAATTTATTTCAAGCTAATAAGAAAAAAAAATGTGAAGGATAATTACATTAGGTACATCATGGAAGTATATTAACAAATTCTTATAATGAACATTTCTCGTTTCTATGGATGTACGATTAAACAACTAATATTAAACAAATGTTTCAACAAACAACAGACTACCTCTCCTTTGATTCCATTGCCAAAGTTGAAGTTAATACAATCAATTTCTAGCTAGGCAACTTCTAAGTGAAGGGGACCGATACCGTTGTATAAAGACGTGAAAGTAAGACATGCTACGTGTCGCAATGCAAAATATGTTTCATGTACGAAAACTTTCAAAGTCCTAGAATTTAATTGACTAACCTGTCGATTGTAGTTTTTCTAAGTTCCTATCTGGTTGCAATTCACACAGTGGTGTCGTTCCAACGGTGTCGAGGACTGGTAAGGCTCCTGAAACTTCCGTCCCTAGGTTTTTATATGAGGTCGTTTTGACACGCCTAAGTTTGTTTACACTGGAATGTTCTAGAAAGAATTTCATGAACACGTAGCCCTTACGCAAAAGCTCGTGATTTCGTTCTGGAACAATTCGACAGGAACTGAGGAAGGATGTTTTGGGTAGTTGAGTAACGAGTAAGTCTATTCTTGACCACAGTTTGTCCGCTATAATTGTTCCATCAGCTTCTATTGATTTTATCTAGCCTTTGTTTATGCCGCTTCCCTTAGATTCTCATCGTTGTTTTCTAAATTCCGCAAAACAACAGAAATCTTATGTATCACCAGACCAGATTGAGGCCAAATTTCCTGCACAGCTCATGCTGTTATTTATTTACGAATTCTAGAAAACTCGATGTTTCTAAGCAGGGAAATGACAATGTTTCAGGCTTTCCACAATTTCTCGTAATAAACTTTTTTTCTTTCTTCTTACTTTTTCCTTTTTTTTTGTTACTCAGCATAGAGTCTCGCTCTATTTGGGCAATTAAATTAAGGTGAGCAAAATCCAGGATTGGGGTTTAGGTAAGACAAAAAATCTAATTCCGCAACAATATACCGGAGATATTAAATTGTAAAGTTACTAAAACGTCGCAGTACTATCTTGTAGTTCACAAATAAAAAAGGAAATGAAGTATAGTTGTACATAAAGTGGAAGAAAATAGTATCTCCTCAAGGGAATCTTACAGTATATCTCCAGCATCTACTCCTTCTAGGGACGAATCCTTCATCAATGAACTATTAGATACAAGAAGCCAATTTTCCTCTACATCATCGTCACCTAAATCACCCTTAAATGTTTCACTATAGATAAACCAAACAATTATGGTCCTGAGACTAGAGTTAAATCTAATCAGAACTTGGACAAATCAAACGTAAAGGAAAGAAATGAGGAACAAACGAAGAAAGAAGTTAAAGCTTCAAACACGGGCAATCAGAGGGAGAATGGAGACACAGATTCGAAAGAATTGAACAGAGGAACTCCGTTGGAAACAGACACTTCTCAGTTAGATGGTAATTTAGACAATTTCGGGATAGTAGTAACAAACATAAAAAATGATCTAAATGATCCATTCAAATTAAATAAAGTAATTAATGCAAGACTTCCAAACATAGGACTCATTATCCACTCATCTCTAAATATATTCGGATACAGATTTCAATTAAAACCCAAAGAGGATAAATACAGATTCTGCAACAAATTTAAAGCGGAAGAGTTCGGATCAAAAGCAGAGATAGTAATAAATGAAAACAAAAGAAATAATAAACCTAGCACAAACACTACTTTTATGTGTGTAGTTAGGGGAATACCTATAGAAACGGTCACAAAAGACATATTGAAATATCTTAAAGAATACAAAGTACCAGTTACAAATGTAACGAGAATTAGGAATGATAGGGGCCCGTTACCAATGATACGCACATTTACAAAAGATCCCAAATTGGTCAGTCATCCTATAACTAATGGAATCAAAATAGGTTATTTCATATACAAGGTAGAGGAATCAAGAACTAAGGGCAGACCTTTTCCATGTAGACTGTGCCTGATGTACCATAAAGATAAACCATGTTCTAAAATTCCATCTTGCTACAAATGTGGACAGAGACATCAGAGCTACACATGTAAGAAGGCTCCAGATAAGAACTTTTGTGGGACATGTAAAATACATGGACATAGAACAGTGGCATCGATATGCCCTAAAAGACCAAAAAAAAAAAAGATATGCATCTGCTCCTTCCAAAATCTATAGAGCTACACCAAACATAAACAATCAGATTTAATTCCCAGATTTAGTACAAGAAAACCAGAATGAAAAAGAAAAGGAACTAAATAAGGATGGATCGGAATCCTTAAAGAAGGATAACAATATCAAAGAAATTCAGCAAAAGATCAAAAATCTATTTGAGGAACATACGAACAAAATTAAAAAATTGGGTTCTTTCCATTCTGAGTGTATCTTTACCAAGTGAAGTGGTATCCAGGCTTAACACCATAATAAAAGCACCTTCGGAAGAGTTTCTGAGAAGACACTTCAACATCATCCAATCTGTTGATGGACATATACACATAGCTATTGAATCATTCGACAAGAAACTAAAAACCAATGGTAACAACATAAATACAAAAACAGTAGCAAACGATAATAGACAACAATAAAATTGCACATAAAACTAACATATCATTACAAAACAATCTACACATTATGTTTGTAAACATAAACGGTATTAGAGAAAAGATTTACGAAACTATGCAACTAGAGAGGGATAAACAAATAGATGTAATAATTCTGAATGAAACAAAACTCACTAACACCGATAAACTAGACTTAATAGGATATACAATATTTAGAAATGACAGACATGTTGCAGCAGGAGGTACTGCTATAATAATAAATAATAAATTTAATGCCACAGAATTGGAACTTCCAGAACAATTAAGGGATGTACTCACACACCTTTGGCTATAGAAATACATCAACCAAAAGATCCGATTATTATTGCAACACTATATTCTAGTCCTAGAACAGATATCAACAATAGTCTACCTTTATTAAGATACTTTACGAAATATCAGAAACTTATTATAGCCGCAGTTATAAATAGTCAACATCAATTGATGGATGACGCAATCAATAATGAAAATGGCACAAAACTGTTTCAATATTTGCTACAATCTCCTTTAATCAATGTAAATGTAGGACCTACTCGATTTGTTAACAACGTTGAAACGGCACCAGATAAGATATCAATCTCACCTAACATCTCAAATAAACTTATTCAGAAGAATATTGAAGTCAATCGTGGAGAAATATATATGAAGCTCAATCTCAAACTAATCAAAAACATCTGCATTTCGAAATATCCAAATTACAACAAAACAGATTGGAAAAAATATAGAAATTACTTAGAAACAGAACTGAATAACATACAAACTGACATTAATACAGTGGAGGAGATTGATAGAGTTAACCAGATAATCACTAACACAATACAAGAGACACTCAAAAAACATGCCAAATATGACAAAATAATCCCAAACGCAGAAAGATTACCTGAAAGCATTATTGAGATTATAAAAGACAAGAGATATCTAATCAACCTACATCACAGACAACCTTCTGATTTTCTGAAAAGACAAATTACTGAAAGAAACAAAGAAATCAAACGCAAAGTCGTAAGTTTTAGACAACAAAAATTAGAGAATATTATATCAAAATTAACAGAAAATTATCACAAAAATCCCCAAAGGCTTCTGGAAATCCGTATCGGCATTTCGAGGGAAAATATTTGGATTTTCCATACCAAATAAACTAGACAATGTACCAATTACTTCAAATACGGAATTCATTAATATAATCTATAATAACTTCAGGGACAGAATAGGAATTGATGAAGACTAAAAAATTACAAAGGGAAGTAATGGAAACAGCTGCAACAGTAAAACAGATAACTGATCACTATCAGGAAGCTATTGAACAGGACATATTGGATGATCCGACTGAGGCCACCAGAACAATTTTAGAAGAAGTCACACAAGATGAAATTATAAAAATTCTAAAAAAGAAGAAAAATACAGCTCCAGGTCCTGAAGGAATACCATATATTGCTTTACAACGAGGCCCGCCCATTCTATTCAAAATTCTAACCAATCTTTTCACTAAAACTTGGATTTTTACCGCAAAATTGGAAGACAGCATTCACTATTTTCATACCTAAACCTAATAAAAGTCAATTTCAATTTTCAAATTACAGGCCTATTACACTAACGAACACAATAGCCAAAATCTGTGAAACAGTCATAGCTAAAGGATTAAATGTATATGTAGAAACAAAAGATCTCCTCACAAAACATCAGGCAGGATTCAGAAATAAAGTCTCAACTATAGATCAACTAATGAGGATTATTACGGACAATCAGATTGCTCTTAATAAAGGATGGAGGGCGGGTGCAGTGTTCATGAACTTAACGGCGGCCTTCGACACAGTGTGGCACGAGGGGTTAATATACAAACTGTATGCAATGAATCTTCCTACAACCATCATTAGATGGATTATCCAATTCTTCAATAAAAGAACTACAAAAATCAGATCCAAGGAATAATTTCCACAGGAAATGCTGATAAAAAAGGGAGTTCCTCAGGGTGCCGCCTTAAGCCCCATTCTCTATTCCATCTATGTGAATGATACTCCTTCTTCCGCAAGAAATCTTACTCAATTGGGGATTGTTTGCAGATGGCACTGCATATTGGACAATGGCTAGACCCTCTAATTCCATAATTTTGAATCTGAAAGGGATAACTCGAAAATTTATTAAGTGGTGCAAAACTTGGCAGCTGAGGTTGAATGAGGGAAAGACTCAGTTTGCCATATTTTATCCCACAGGACATGGAACAAAAGCAGATAAACGAAAATTTATAACCATAGGCACTACAAAAATAAAATTATTAAACACAACAAAGTATTTGGGAGTTACATTGGACAAAAGACTGACATTCAAAGCACATATAATGGATAAATCAGAAAAGGCTCTACGGGTGTTCTCGATGCTTAAAACCATACTACTTTCCAATATTCCATTTAAAATTAAGACTAGGCTTTACCTCTCCATACTAAGACTAACCATAATATATGGACATTAATTATTTCATTCAGAAACAAGCATAGAATATCTGGAGAGGTACGAACGATATTGGCTAAGAGTTTCACAAAGGAAATGGCAAGATGATAGACAATCTCTTTATAGCAGTATTCACTTTCCTCCGATGGCAACCTATATTAAGAACAGTCAAAAAAGATACATATAATCCAACACAGAAAAGAAATTTACAAACATTAATCTACCAAAAGAACTTAACATAAGCATAAAAAGACACAACATAACCTACCATGAATTACTACAAAAGATAAACTGATAAAACACAGGAATAACGAAAGGAAAAGAAAATACTATAACTAATTACAAACTACAAAGAAAAACAAGAACAAATGGATGCGTCGACGCAATGGAACCTACAAATACTATTAAACAAAATAACATAAACATGAACAGCAATCTAACAACAACAACATATTGAATCTTGGTGGTTTCTCGAACAAGTAAGGGCGAAATACCTCCCACATCCTATACTCCTTCTAAACCAATAGAAAACCTATTAATAATTTACCCAAATTAATTAATAAAATATTTCTAAAATTAATTTCGATAGAAGAAATTAAATAATTCAATTCATTCAATTAGTTAATTTTAGAATAGAATCTAAAATGCCGTTTGTCCGATACGGAGACCGATTTAATATCAAGATATTCATTTAATATTAACAAACCCAAACCAAACAATTTCAAAGGACTAAAGTGGCCTAAGATGGCCAGATGTCGATTTAAAGTGGCCCTGCGGGCCATTGTTCACTCTTTCAGTTGTACATAAATGTATAATGGTGGGAAAGGGCTACATTTTGAAGACAAAGATCAACATTTACGCCATTTTGAAATCCGTCATATTGGATGGAGTTCAATATTTTAAATGACAAGTGGGTCGTGTGACGTATCAAAAACCACGAGAATGTATGCAGAAAGTCATTGCAGTTGTTCGAGTCGATTAACCTCTTGCGGTTTTGTAGTTATCATCAGTGAAAGTTTGCCGCTGTAAAGTAAACCCCTGTAATACTGTATTAATGAATTTTACAAACGTTTGCAAATTCAGTACTTCTTAGTATTTCCAATTTCCAAACTACATACCACAATAATTATAATTGTGTGCCGCCATTTTCCATTATTCTTCACTTGTGTACTACGATACTTCATTTCCTTGTCGGTTTGTGTACTAGAAGACAGTACTGCGAGTTTTTACTCACTACAAATAGGATCAATTTTACAATTTTAAATATTTATTACATAAAAATATGGCAGATCGTGGGCCTTTTTTTATATTGTTTCCGGTATATATACGTCTGAATAAAGACAATACAAATATTTCAAGTTAATATCGACTAATCAGTTGGGAATGTAACCTCGTAAGTCACTATCAAACACTTTTTAACATGTTGTTATTACGTTCTTAAAACCTTGAAGAAGGTAGGTTAAAAACATGAATTGGGAAATATGCAGATAACTGTTATTGTATAATCAGGAGCGGGTCATTAATTCTGAAGACCTTTGCTTATAGTCATCTAAAATCCGTATAAACAAAAACTTTTGCGTTTATTTCAGTCAAGCACTTTTGAATGTTTTAATTTTAAAAATAACAAACATTTTCCCAAGTTGCTAGCGATCCATATTTTAATACATTCTTCAATAAATTATTTTATCCAGGGAGCTGGGTATGGTATTATTTTAAAGGCTATGAACAGGAAAGTATACTAACATATGTAATATGCCCGCTTTTATTAGTAACTATATCAGAAACCTTGTTTATGCTGATCCAAAAGTATGCCAATACTTTCAGTCATACTTTCAAGGTCCAGTAGTATCTCAAGGTCATCATATAAAACTTTAATTTCTTTAAGGTCATTCCACATTTTACAAAATATAAAGAAATGAGAACATTGCACAAACCATCAGAGGAAAGAACTATAACTCTACAACATTTTAACAGGATTATTTCTTCTTTGCCAAATTTTGGTTAAACCTTCTATTGGGTCATTCGGAAACTTTCCGCCGTTTCCCATTGCTTACTTTGAAATAAAACAACTCCGCACAGCAAAAAACATATTACTAAAAATATTCACCATTCTGCTCAATTCACTTTTCCCAACGATATACGAGTGCGTAGATTCCCCTGGAATAGAAACTCTTGTCTCTAGATTAAACGAACTCGTTGAAAGCATTTTTAACATCATCAAGTTGTCTTTCAGGAATGTGTCAAGAACTCAGTAAAAGTGATAGTCTGTGGGCAACTGATCAGAGTAATATGGTAGATGAGGAAGTATTTTGATTTTGAGGTCCATTAATGTTTGCAGGACCTTTCTTGTACGGTGTTGTTTTGCATGGTCTTGCAAAAGGATTGGGCCATGTCTGTTGACTAGTGCTGGTTACTGGGTATGCTGTTTCTGTTACACTATATCCAATTCATTACAGTGGTAAGATTCCACTGTAATTGTAGAAAGTGTAATGGATTAAGCCTGCAACATTCCACCAAACAGTGACCATAACTTTCTTCGGATGCAATTCAGGTTTCGGCATACATCGAGGAGGTTCGTTTTTATCAACACACTGTGTCGATCTCTTCTTGTTGTCGTATATAATCCAGTATTCATCACATGTAAAAAAAATCCAAGAAAGATTCATTGTGACGTGGAAACAGCAATGACGAACATGTCCGTAAACGATCGATCTTCTTATCATCGGACAGGTCCTATGTCTCCGGCCTCGAATTTTGTGAACAGTTCTTTCACTGTTCTTTCTTTAGAGACATCTTTGCCAACAGCTCTGTCAATGTTTCGGGCTGCATCTAACGTTTGAGTTTGAATTCATATAGCAACAAGAACAAAAAATCACAGCTTTCTAAGTCCATTTGAAGCACGTTGCCCACAAAAGGCATTAGCGACATCCTGATAATAGCGCCTGCAAGTTTATAGTCTACAGATGTAATCAATATAGAATCTTCTTTCTCTAATGTCAAGATTAACAAAACACACTACATCAAAACCACAGACAACTAAAATAGCAGAACGTTTCAGGATGACTCAATACGGTATAGTTTCGTGGTCCTAACAGATGTGATAACGTCACATTAACGTCACGAACTGCAAACACTTTAGCGTTTACGACCATCATTGTCGTTTTGAATGCTCAAAGTTATTACTTTTCGATTGTTATCAGATTTCTGCACAAAATGGCAAACTGTCACAAATATCTTTTGATGATTTAGCACAGGAGATTACTTTACTAAAGACTGTACATAAGAAAATTTGCATTTGCCAATTCCTAAGGTTTTTTCTTATTTTTGGCATGCACTACTACACAAATTAATGTGCACAAAATTGTTGTAGACTAATTAATGTGCACTTCTATATATGTTTGTAATTGTCTATGTCCATATATAATATACGTTTGTAATTGAATCGGTGAGATTAACGAGGATATTTATTATTCCACTTGACGTTAGTTTTTAGAAACTAAAATGAAAAGTGTTTTGCGGTTTAACTAATGGTCAAAACCATTAACCTACAATTACAAAGTCATTTGGAAAGAGCAAAGAATATTACGTAGTTATAAGTGTTTGGTTTCGACCATTACTTTAACCACAAAACAGTTTTATTTCTAGTTTCTAGCGTCAGGTGGAATATTATCCTTCTTAATCTCACTAATTCAATTGTAATCAGCAGAGACAATCTCAGTATAAATATCAACGGGGTAAAAACCAAACAGTTAAACAAATTATTACTATCTTTATATTATAAAACCTATTCATTATCCAGACTTCGGTCCATGCTTAATACTTCGTGGAACTTTGAAAGGGATTAGTCTCATAATTCACTAGCAAAAATCGCCGTGCCAAGGAAAAGGTTATCTTCATACTAGTATATTTACTAGTGTATATCGCTTGGTCATTATGGTCCAACTAATGGCCGCATTTCTTCATAATTTAAAAAACTCTTGTATGACTTGAAAGGAAATGCTATTTTATATGCCTTGAATTTCTGACAGTATTCACTAAATACGTATAAATATTTCCGTAGTTTGATTTTTTTTCGACTTTTGAGAATTGAGTAATCCAAGGTTTATTTATTTTTTTGAAAAGAAAACGTATCCTACAGCTTTCTCCAGAAACTATAACACAAAAGGAAAACTTTCCCTATAAACTTTGAAATGATACCATTCCCAACTCTTAACTTAACTATCATGATCGTCTTGCAAACTGTGTTTAAAATGTGGATGCTGAGCGAATTTGTTATTTTGGCAAATGAAGATCACAGGAGAAGAACGTGCTTTGTCTGCTTTTGGCGAAATCGAGAAAAGAGTGAAATCAGTTAGTCCTTTAAGAGCCTTTTCAACAAGTTATCAAGCATAAAGATGACTTGTAAAGTCCGTCTTCTACGAAAAGATCTTTATTTGATATTCAGGTATATGCAATGCAAATTCTCTTCTTTTAGAACGCTCTACTGTAAAATCAGTAAAATTGACAAAGAATGTTATTTTGCGTATGGTCTTTAAATATGAAATTCAAAACGAGTAACATCTAAACGGAAGTAATGTCCATTTTTTAAACATTGTTGGTCGTAATAAGCGAGTATACAGAAAATTAGCCAAATTAGAAAAAAAGGTAAAACAATTTTTATTTTCTTGGTTGCTATTATACGGAATAACCCTAACATGAAACTAAATTATGTTGCGCGTATAGAAAATTACAAAACACGATAAAAAATATATCATATTAGGTGTTGGAATAGATGTGGGTCTTTCAAAATTAGAAACATGGTTTAGACGGTTGCTTTCTGAAGCTCAAAAAGAAATTTCTATTGGGATTGGAAGTCGCAATGAACCCGTATTTATCTTTGTATATTTGTATCATACTTTTGCATATTTATATGATATCATATATTTGTATATTTATACCATATCTTTGTATCATATTTTTGTATATTGCATCCTATCTTTGTATAAGTGCATCATATTTTTGTATGTTTCCATCATATCTTTATATATTTTCATCATATCTGTGTATGCTTGTATCATATCTTTGTATATTTGTATCATATTTTGTATGCTTGTATCATATCTTTGTATGGCATACGTGAATCTGGGTGGAAATAAAACATTGCGATTGACAAGTATTTAAAATTTGTTTGTATTTACAATTTGAGGAAAGAATAATTAAAGCGTCAGCTTTTAGTTCACGTAATTGATGTAACCCAATTCAATGACAAAGAAATTCTATAAAGAAACAGGAATGGCTATTTATTCCAACACAGATGAAATGAACGTCGTTTATGACTGAAATATAATATGAATTATGATATAATTATTTCAATTATTTTATGAGTGTTCGATATTTGATGTAATGTTCACGCTTTGATTTATCAGCTATATTAATGGTTGTTAATGAGTAAAGTTAAGATTTTTATGTAATTACATATTCTATTTGCACTTATGTAGGGTGTTAGAAAGTAGCTATGTTCATGACCTGTAACACTAGTATCATTATATATGAATTTTATTTTACATATTTTTCGTTCTATATTACATATTTCCTGTTGATTTTACATAAACCTACATATTTTGCCATTTTCTTTCTAAATTTTGCTTTTGACTACATTTTAAAATATCGCACGGCGCAGATAGCGATTCAAGACTGTCAGCATATCCAGGACTGCAAGACAATAGCAACAAAACAATGTCATTAGATTCCTGACATGGATATAAGAAAAAAGTACAAAGTATTTAGGGTGCACAAATGCTTTGTTTCACCGCTGTTGGAATTCAAGTTTGAAAATGAACTTTAGAACTTGATATTTCCAATACGATTAATGGTAGAACTAAGGCAGCATTATGTCCTCAAGGGTGTTAAACGACCTCTATCCAAATATACATATTCCAAAATTGTGCAATGGATGCACAAGGGATTATCCCAAAGGACATAGGGGATTATTTCTAGTAAATGTAGGTCAGAATCGGCATGATGATAGAACCACTTGCACCAGTGATACCTTGCGACGTGGAAATGTTGTTTTCAGCAAACAAGTCTATTCCTTTCTGATCGGCGGAAATCTACAATCGTAGAAAATATGGCAAAATATCTAATAGTGCATAATGTGTTAATGAGGTGAATTGTTAATCATTTATTAAATCACCGCTGTATCTATGAAAAGATAAACAAAGGTAAATGTTTAATCCCTGCAGTATGTATCTGGTTTATTTGATATTACATATTTTTATCTTAATTACATATTATTAAACATATTTTATTAGTTTTTGTTGCATATTTATGTACATATTTTGCAATATGATATTGCATAAAAATCCTAACTCTAATAATGATAAATGAACCTAGACGTAATCTATGATCATCTGAAGATCTTGTATTGAACCTGTGGTTACCTAGGAATGGCAGTGTTATTTATTAAGCTTCGAAGGAGATGAAATAGCTTTTGAATCTTCGCAGATGGATGTAAGAGGCTAGGTTTTTCATTGTATTTCATTCAAAATTGAATACGATTTTAGAGGACTTCAAGCGCTTTGTAATAACTTGAATTGACACGTAACGGATGATACCTTAAGGCGAGATTCATATCTCTATGTAACTAAAGGCCAGACTATATGTGGGGACAGAATACAAAAGATACAAGTGAAATTTACGAATAAGAAAGTTCGAGGTAATATTTTATTTGTAACTCGAAATATATCTGACACAACACTGTCATAATTTGTGCAAAGAAACATTGGACTATAATGTATCCATGCACACTCAGCCAATGATAAAATGACCGGTCTCTTTCAATAGCGTAAATTACAAAATTAAATGCTTTCCACTGTAAGAAATGTGTTAGGAATAAGCCATTCATCAATAGTAATTTCCTCTACAAAACAGACTCAATTTTCTTTGTCGTAATCTATCTATTTGTTATTTATTATAATTTTTATAAAACCCACTTGTTGGTCTCTAAAGTTCTGATATGAATTATGTGGCAACGTCGCAAAACATGAGTATCTACTCTACTGTTTTCAAATATAGATTTACTAGTTACACCAGCTTCTAGAGCTACTAACTTCTCCGGTCTGAGCCTAAGATACCTAAAAGCAATAAATAAATTTTAAGAAAATCTACTAGCCTCTACTGACAAACATTCTCTGTGGTTAAAAAAATTGAAGAAAGTTATTATTTCATTATTGATCATAAAATAAATTTAATACAGCGATATCAGCACGTTCGTAATCAGAAGCAATGAAGTGTTGCTTATTCTCACTTGGAACGTTAAACTCATTTTTTAAAACTTTTACAAAATTGTGCGATATAGTTTTCATTTGTATAGAATCTAGGAAAATAGCATTAAATTGGAGATTAGATCATAGATACATTAAACACAGAAGATTAAACAAAAAGGAGCTTTATATATTTTTCTTTGTTTACATTTGAACAAGAGTTTAGCTCGAAGTTTGTTCTACCATGATGATTCGTAGCCTTGGTTGTAGCGCCGTGTTAATTATTTTTTTTTTTATTTTTATCCATAAAGCTGACGTAGTTTGGTTCGAACCCTACCCACAGAGGCAAACTTTTAACAACATTATACTTTTTCTACATAGCTCCGTCATCTATGTCGGTGTTATGTAGACGTATCAATATTAAATTTTCCTAAAATATGTATAAAGAAGAATATAAACATAATTCACAACCACATTCAATCCACTACAGAATGAGGCCTCTCCAGAAGGGAGGAGTTGGTCTACTGCTCCCACGCTGACCAGACGTGTTGGACGAGGAGAGCCAAAGCTCTCGACTGTGATCGACACTGTCTTTTATTCACAGCAGCTGCCCAATTGCCCTCACGATGCTGGTCAATACCGGAATTTTGAAGCCCCACCGGGAATTGAACCCGAGACCGCTCGCAGTGAAATTAAGCGCGCTACTGATCTTATAAAAGCATACCCTTTGCTTACACGCTACTATGACTGGCAGTCTAGCTATACACAGAGGCTCTGAAGCAGCATAGTTGCTTTGCAACTTGCACAACTGTATTCACAAAAGAAATTCTGCGCCGTATTGGTAGTTGCGTTTTAAGAATATTTCTCTACTTTACCTTCAGAAATGAGAAAAAAATATACGTAAAAAACTATAAACTTGCAGAAGTAATTTTTTTCAACATTTGAAAAATCATTTTTCTGGATTTTTTTTCTCTTAAAATATATGTCCCAGAGCAAAAGTTAAAAGTTCTATGATACGAATATTTACGTGTTTTTTTAACTACTTTGTTTATCATTTTCTGTATGTGTTTAAAATGAGTCCCTCGTAATAAGCATATTCCAGGATTATTTCGTTTTAATTCCTAATATTCCGGGAGTATTCCTGGGTAATTAGAAATATGCCGAGACCATTCCCAGGATTAGAATGCTTGGTATCATGAAACACATGCAGGGAATATTTCTAATATATTCCCATAGAAGAAATATAACCTTGAACATTAGAGAGAGGTGCACATTGCACTGCAAAATCTTGTATCTTAACGCTACAAGGATAAAAAGTATAGTAGTAGCAGAAAGTTAAAATGCAATTGGAAAGTTAACAATAATACTGAAGTCTTCCCAAGACGGACATTGGCATATAAAATGTATAGTTTATGAACTGAAATTATCCGGGCATTATTAATGCTGGCATATAGTGGGAATACACCTCCCTTTCTATTGTGTAGATCCTATATTTATTGGGTACTCTCTGGGAGTATTTATTTAGTAATTTACCCATTATTTAATGACCAAAATGTGATGTGAGATCTAAAGTCCCTCGCATATCAAAGGGACAATATATCTCGGCGTAAAGTCACCTCAAAAGGTATTTTAGGAACATAACATTTAGTGTTTTTTTTCTTTCTTTTTTTTTAGTTACCGTATATTTATGGGCAAGGCACTCAGCTATGCCTAAGCCGTAATAAAGCTAAGGGACTGCAAGTGACAGGTTCAAGCTATGGGTGCATATCTATGAGCTAAATTAAAAAAGAAAAACTAGATGCTTGTTTCCGTAATACTTTTTTCCGTGACTATATCATCTTCTTGGAGATTGAATGTAGGAGTCAGAACCTATATTGAAATATTAGCTGTTTCGAAAATCCTGTGCTGTTGTTATAATATTAGAAGGCGAAAACATTATACACTAGACAAAATACACACACATACATAAACAAACACACACACACCACATCAGACACACATTTTGATCCTCGTTTTCAACCACCTTTGGCAGTTTCATGAAATGTTTACAGAAACACAATACTTTGTAAACAGATGTAATTCTTTTCTGTTAATTTCAACTATGTAAATTTTTTAATCAATCGTAATAGGATGGTATATAATCATATTCAGAAAAAGGGGAAAACACAAATAAGCGAAATGAGTCTGTAAACAAACAAGCAATAAGAATAAGCTGCTTTGTTGGATCGTTGGGTAACAACAGATTGCTGGCGTGGTTATTAGCTTGATTAGCTATGTGCACTTTCCACACTGAGAATCATAGGTTAGCTTTCTACTTACGCCACCGTTTCTTAACCTTTTTCAGCCTGTGTTTCTCACTCATAAAAACATGACATTTCAAAGCATGACCGTTGATCTTGATATTAAATATCTTAATTACATTATTCAATTCTATTAAACAAATTACATAATTTAGTAGATCCTAATTATAAAAACAATAAGCAATATAAAATACCGTCTTAGAAATTTATTAGTTTTAATTTACAAACCCTAGTTAAATTTATATTATCACCTCCTCTTGCGACCCCCTTACACACAATCCACGATCACTCTGGGGGTCGTGATCTCCACATTGAGAAACCCTGACCTACGCCAATATAATTTTCTTTTAAAATCGTAAAAATTTTTATTCATTTGATATAAACCTGTATTTTGTTTCAGTTACAGTGTTTCGTGCATCTATGAGCTAATCTTCTATTGACTACTATTTTGTTAGATTCTATACATATGAAAACCATGTTATATAATTTGTTAAAAGTTTCAGAAACAGTTTTTTACGTCCCACGTGTGAATGAGCGAAACTTCATCTCTAATGATTACAGACGTAGCAACGTCGCTGTATTATAATTTATTTTATGACCAATAATAACAAAAGAATAGTTCTAATTACTTTTATTTACATATTTTTCACTACATCACGACAAAATATACACACATTATTTTCTTCCCGCACAAGGTTGTAGTTATGAAAGGTCATTTTGTGGAAGGGGAATATGAAAAAAGATTATTCTTTTCTAGTAGATGTGAAGAATTTGTGTTGCAATGAGTGAGCAATAAACAAATCAGCAAAAGAGGGTTGGGAGAAATGGGCTAAAACACGACCTGTCCTCAAATAAACACTAAAGTACTCAATACCTTTGCTCTTAGGAACAGAAAAGCCACTTTCAAAGACTTAGGTACAAATGTGGCTGGTTATAGTGCAGAAATTACTCTCCTAGGAGTGTTATAGAAATTATTTCATTAGGGGACACACTGACCAAGGAAGAAAGAGCAAAATATTGCACACAGGGTAAAGATGTATCTAGATTGTCTAGGATACTCTAACTACGCAAAGAAGCGTCTCCAGTGGGCACAAGGACTTAAACTTCTAATCAATGGATGGTAATATGTTTCACTACATCTGACGAATGTTAAATATATGTTCGGCGTTTACCTGAGGAGATGTTCAAGTTTCAATGTGTAAACCACTCGATGTCAATCATGATTTGAGGGTGTAATGTCTGCCTTCGGACCTTGGAGCCTTTATATAGTAAAGGGAATAATGCAGCAAGACATACAGTAAATTCCCTTCAAAAGTAATTCGTCTCACAGATTGTAGCATGATTTGATGACCACATGTACGATGGAACGCCCTGGCTAACAGCGTCAAAAATATTATTCATGTTGAGAAGCATACGTTAGATGTATGAAAATAGGCAAGGAATTCCATAACACTAATCGGTACTAATTTAAAAAAAACTTATTCCGTTGCAATTTGGTACTAAAAATAAATTTTAAGCAGAACGAATACTAAGTCTAATGATCTGAACACATCTTTAATTCTGATTCAAAAATTAAGAATTGCTTATGATGTTCAATTTTTATACTTTATTATGAAGATGATGATAATTGAAATGTACGGAGGAAGTAGGGGGATTTCCATAAAAAAGTGATTTCTCGTAATACGCATTTTAAAGTCAAACTCTCCCATTTACTCCACCTATTTGATATTATAAAAACCACTTTCCGTGCGCAAACTCATTGTTTTAAGAAATGGACATCAACCCTTCTTGCCCTATACTCTTGCATTGTGAAAGTGTAAGTAGTAATAGATCTATATATGTTTTGGTGTCTACCTTGAGGAATGAATCTAAATGAATGATAATGGCGCATATGCCTCTGAGACATACTTTTGATCACAGCCATAGCATTATGCTAGAAAGACATATTCAAACCAACGACAGGATTGAATATCCTAAAGTTAATAGTTTTGTGTGAGACTGGAAAACATGATCGGTCTTGTTGTAAAAGGTCACGTAGTCATTCAGTATATTTGGTGGAATTATTTCGACTATTACGCAATTTGGTGATCCCAAACCCTCAGCTACAAGTCTTCTAGTTATACATATTAGCTTGTCGCTGAAAGAAGATATCACTGTCCGTAAGTGATAGAGTACATCCACATTATATATTGAAAACAACAGTGGTAATAGTTAGACAAAAAGTTGAAATTTTTATTAAGATTTCCAATCATTCCGAAACGGAATTCAGTTAAAGAGAATAAATAAAAAAAGACTCTTTAAAAGGAATAGTATTCTTTAAATGACAAATGATGCAGAAAGCTTTCTTGTATACCTACTCCTCAAGTTATTATTACCGAAATTCATTCGTTTAGTTGTAAGAAATGATGTACGTCCTAAGAAGATTTCCTCACGATGAAAGGTATTCCATGGCGAAGGAAACTTTTCCGGTGAAGAAGAAGAAAGATGAAACCTGAAAAAAAAAAGTTGTACAAAATGGAGATGGAGAAAGGAAAGCAGGAAGAGAAAGGGAAAAAAATCGTCTAGGTGAAAAATTGGCACGGATTCAGACGTTGTAAGGCTACCGCACAAGGAAAAGCCTTTATCTACACCTCTCCAAATGCGTTGCTACCTAATAGAAAGAAAAAAGGAACGGAAGCAAGAGGAAGAGATAATATCGTCCCACTGTGAAAAAGACTGACCTTGCCTGCATTTTTAAAGAAGGACCTTTCAGTTCTACTTAAGTATCTTCTTTCCAATTGTTCCTTTTCTTCGTCTTTAAGTCGATTCAATCTCCAAGAAATCTCTTGATACTGTACCAAGTTACTTCAGCTAATATGTTCTGAAATTTGAAATGAAGGTTTCTTGAAAGAACGAGAAAGGTTCTCGATGTTTATAAGAAATTGGAACGTACCTTCCTCCCACATGTGCCAATTTCATGTTGCGTTCAGTAATTCCTGCATTCTCGTATTACACAGATAATTATAATGTACGAACAGAGAGGAAAGATAAAGATTTATCTTTAAAATAAAGGAATAAATATGGACCACAAGTTTATGATGTTACTTGATATTTCTTATATTTGTATTTATATCCTTTACATCCATAAATTTCCAAGTGTTCAAAGGTTAAGGGAAAGTCTCGTCTTGTAGAATCCCTAGTAATAGGTAAAGATATACAGAACATTACTTCGGTCTAGAGCTCATGTAGTCCAAGACTTTCGTTGGAGAATTTTGGCTGAATTTGTGAATCCTAGCTGAGGTTTAGTTGTTTGTGGAATAAAAAAAATGATGTCTTATAATATTAGGATGGACATAAACCTTTAGGTTCTTGAGTGACCCAACAATTCCATGAAACTTAAACATAAAAGACTGGAGTGGAAACCTCGGTTTTCTCACTGTTTGTTGAGCCCTTTATTATTATTATTATCCATCTCTATATTCATATAAGATTGGCGAGGAAGTTATTGTATTTAAGGACAAAGTTAAAGATTTGGGTATTCTCATAAATAAAAAAGTTATATTTTACAAATATATTGAGACTATAACATCCAAAGACAAAAGGAATTTGAGTCTTATTAAATGAATTTTAAAAAAAAAATAATATAAATATATGTAAATTGTATTGTGCATTGGTCAGAAGCCATTTGGAATATGCAAGTGTAGTGTGGAACTCTGATGAAAAATATTTAATTAATAAAACTGAAGCAATTCAGAATAATTTCTTGGCATGGCTTAAATGGAAACTTAAATATACTTTTGAATGTACTTCTGTAAGCGAAATAAGAACTATGTTAGGAATATTGAATCTGAAAGATCGCTGATTGCTATCCGATGTAATGTTCCTTTCTGATGCTCTTACTGGAAAACAAGGGTTTATTAACACTATCAATATAAAGGTTCCTATGTATCTTTCAAGGAATTGAACTCTTTAGTCCTGTTTACCATTGTAGCTCCGTAGTACAAAGATTCGCTAAAAGTGTAAATAAATCATCGCAAATTATAGATATATTCAGGGATGATTTTAGAACTTGAAGAAACAAAATTATAAAACATGTATTGGAATTTTAAATTCAAGTTTTGTGAACCTTTCATTTTGGTGAGAGAAGTTATGGCTTTTTATTAAATCTAACCTTGTTTTTATCTTGAACCTTCTGTATGGTATTTTATTGTTGAATATGTATTATCGATGTGTTTTTCTTGCATGATTTGTGGTTGTTTCCTTTTATATTGTATACATGTATTTTATGTGTTAATGTTTTGTAACGGGAAAACTGTATTAGCCTATATGATGTTTTGTCATTTTATACGCCCAAATAAATTCAATTATTATTATTCCAGACCACTATTTGTGAATACTTGCAGTTCAACTTGAAACTAAAATTAGATGATAGACAACATGTTTTTTTTTCTTACTACATTGAATTGCCACTAGATCACGTTGTGACGTAATAAATATTGATCTTGTCAAGGCATTTGATACTGTAAATCATAAAATTTTATTGATCAATTGTTTCGAGAATTATCTGACTGATAGAACCTTTAATATTAAACTTGGTAATTTTATATCCGAAAGAGCTTCCATCAAGAATGGTATACCTCAAAGTTCGCTTTTAGGTCCTCTTTTGCTGAATATCTACATCAATGATTTATCTGATGAAATTAGAAATTCTAATTTACTTTTGTACAATGACGACAAAAGATATTTAAGACCGTAGAGACAATTATCTTCTTTAAACAGGCATTGATAAATCTGATGAGTGGTGTGTTAGAAACAAAATTCAAATTAGCATACAGAAATCTAAATTTATAAGTTTTACGAAAGAAAATAGCAATACCATTCAAGCTCATATAAAGTGATATATATTGAAATAGAGAAACTAGAAACTATTAAGGACTTGCAGAATGTTTTTTTTATTCTAATTTGAATTTTATTAATTAAATCAATAGTCTTATTGATGAGTCTTGCAGGCTAATTAGTTTTATGTTAATCAATGGTATGAATTTAACAACATAAGCACGTTCATTAATTTATACACAGCCTTGCTTCGAACTAGATTAGAATATTCCTCCAGTGTTTGGAATAACCTGTCTAAAACCATGTCTGACAAACTTGAAGTTGTACAAAGGTGCTTTTATTAGATTAACATGTTTCAAATTAATTTACCATATTTCTTCCATCATTATTACAACTGCTGTGATTTCTTTAGCATTGAACCTCGAGAATTAAGAAGAAGAAAGCTAAATAGTAAGAGTTTTGGAAAATTTTCTCGAATGAACTACACTGTAATTATTTTATTGAAAAACCTTATTTTAATATACATTTGTACCGAACGATACGTTCTCCTTTTTTAACTACGACTGATAGGGTGACCTACTACTCAAGCGTGTTATTAAAAATTTTGTATCCCAATAGTTTATTCCGCTAGTATAATTCTTATGTGCGTTTTATGCGTGTTTGTTGTATTACTTTATTAACTGTATTTTTTGATAAGAGTAGCATACTACTGAATGCTATGCTAGCATACTACTTATTACAAATTTTGAAGCCTATTAGTTTATTTTCAGTATATTGTATGTGCATTTTCTTCGATTTTTTCTGTATTACTTATTTTATTACTTGTATATTTTGCTTATTTCATGTACCTTTTGCTTAGGTCCATTTCAGCCCCCCCCCCCCCAGTTCAAAAAATCAAAATATTTCTTTCCCAATCGTTTGTCCCAAAAAGTTTTGTTTGTCCCATCATCACTTCTGAAATATAACAAAAGCTAAGTGAGGGGGGAGGCTGCTGAAACGACAGCCCCCACAATTCCAAATTCCAAATTATATTTTGTCCCTTCACCGTTTCTGAAATAGAACAAAATCAAAGTGGGGGAACTACCCCTCCACCTATTCAAATTCAAAATTTATTCTTTTCGTTCTTTTGTGTTTCTTTTGTCCCCGTTTGTCCCCCCAAAAAAACGTTTGTTCCCTCACAGTTTCCAAACTATAGCGAGATTAAAGTGGGGACTTACCCCACCCTCTTCAAATTCAAAATGTATTTCTTTCTGCCCGTTTGTTTTTTCGAAAATAAAAAAAAAAATGTGGAGGGCTGTGAAATGACAGCTTTTCCAGCTCTCCAAATTCTAAGTTTATTTTGGGTATTTCCATTGTCCAGAAATGTTTTTTGTTTGTCCTCTAACGGTTTATAATGTATGGTGAAAGCAAGATGGAGGACTTGGGATACAGCCTCTCATCTTGAACTTTGAAAGTGCCAATCGTTCGCATCTCGTTTGTCATTTGTGCCATTAGAATTTTCGTTTGTGACATAATCAATTATGGGTATACAGGAAATATCCGGTGAGAGAGCAAATAAAAATGTGTTTCTATTGTTTTTCTTTTCTCCTTAGACTGGGTTTTAATTGGGTTTGATGTATTAGCGTTTTCAAAAATTATATTTGAATAATTTAAAAATTATCATTACACTAATTTTTACTACGAATATCGTTTCAAAAAAAATGATCAAATTTTAATGTCGGGTGGAGGAATATAGAAATAACACCTTAGGTCCCGCACGCTGGGAACTTTTTGTCGCTCGACTGTTTTGTCTCCAAGGCTAAATACTGAGTATTATGAGAGCGCGCACACTGCGGCTACACAGACAGAAAAGTTGCCGAGCTTTTGCCGAGCAGGGAGACAGCTCCGAGACAAAACAGACGCCCAACACCCCAAAATGCATGAAAGTAAAGGCCGCACACTGGCGACAGAACTGTAGCTCGGAGAAGAGAATATTATTATTTTCTCCCTTTGCAGTGTGAAAACATAAGTGTGTTGGAAGCCATCTTGAAGCATGTCTTTAAATAGTGATGAAGACAATGAAAAACTAACTGACGATATAGGAAAACGTCCACCGTGATTAAAAAAAAATGTTTGGAAGAATATTCAGAACTGAATTTGAAGAGGAAGATGTGGGAGGGGGTATATGTCGCTCTTATAAGAAACTGAACCGAGCTTTCCAACCAAGATAAAAATAATACAGATAGGTACATTATTCGATAGCAGCAGGGTTGTAGTCAAGGGGCAGAGGGGGACGTAACAGTAAAACGAAAATTGGAACAACAGAGTAGATACAATTAGTTTGAGGCATTCGGTACACGAAAAATGTAGGTCAGTTCATCTGAAATATCCCAGCTTGGCTGCTCAACCGATTACAAAAAATATTTTTTAAAAAATATATGTATATCTCTTAAGTATATAAAAATACTTCAAAACAAGAATTGAAGCGTATGCACGAACAAACGCCTATAGCACATTTTCAAATTAAAAAATATCACGAGTACATTTTTATATATAACAGGACAAATATGAGTCATAAAATATTCATTCTTTGCACAAAAGCGGGCTTTAGTCTAACATGTTTTCATGCAAAGTATGAATATTTAACTTCGTTTAACTTCGAAGTTAAGTTATTTAGATCCTTTGCTTCCTCTGTTCGCGATGCATAACTTTTCCCTTACTTTTGTGATCTCTAATTGATGGTCGGTGCCACCTTTTGCTCCTCTGTAAAACCTAACATTCATTATGTTGGTGTGTCTTCGTCTATCCACTAATACGTGATCGATCTGGTTGAGCGGTTTGCCATCCGGAGATACCGATGTGTATTTGTGTATGTCTTTGTGTTGAAAGTATGTGCATTTTAGTAGCAAGTTTTCCGAGATCGCGAAAGTTATCAGTCTTTCTCCATTGTTTTTGTTTGTCTTTTCGTGAAGGCTGTATTTGCCTGTGGTAGGTCTATGTTTTTCCTCCCTCCTTACTTTAGCGTTGAAATCACCTAACACAATTTTCGTATTATACTTCGGTAATCGGTCAAACAACCTTTCTAGCTCCTCGTAAAATGTATCTTTGTCATTATCCTTATCCTGTTCAGTCGGAGCATAGACATTTATTAATACCGTATTGCACCATCGGCTACATATCGTAACGTACGATAGTCTTTCGTTTACGAACTTTATATTCTGAACCGCCGGAAGGGGAGTTATATTGTTGTTAATGAGGAATCCTGTTCCGAAATTATGAGACTGTGTTTCCCCGTTGTAGAAAGTGTAGTTACCCTGCGGAATGCTATCCTGACCCTCCCACCGAACTTTCTGTATCGCTAGTATGTGTAGCTCATACTTTTTAGTCTCGCGTACCGCTACCTGAAGAGCGCACATTTGGTACAACCTTCGTACTTCCCACGTTCCTATTTAAAGGTCTTTCTTACTCCTGTTCTTAGAGGCTCCTGAAACTGTTTCTGCCCGGAGATCCGAATGAGAGGAACCATCTGTTACTATTTCGTGATATGGTTTAGCGGTCTAGAGTTGTCAGCTCTACGACCTCGCACTAAAGGAAGACATTCAACATGTAGTCCTCTGTCCATCCCTGAGCCTTCCCGATGTCATTCATTTTCAGCCTCAGAGTAATAATGGTGATGCTGCTTCCACTCACCATGATATTATTGTTCGGGGGGTTATCTTTCCCTAGCCCTTGTAGATCCCACCTCTCACTGCAAGGCAGCAGCACTGGTTTTGGTCCACACCAGAATATTTCCGGTTCCCATCATATCTGGTTGACATTCCCCCATCCGCCACCTGGGGAGGCGCCTGGTGGGAGACTAGTAACTCCACCCCGGGATATATATTTGTGTTATTTCTTTTCTTGATTGGCCCCTGGTGAATTATTTTTCCGTCCTGGCTTTGAGTAGCAGAATCTCACTGCGGTGCAAATTAACAAGGAAGTACGTCATCAGTAGAGCACAGAAATTAGGGATAAGACACATGATCAGGCTCCTTACGTACCCGAGCTCTACGTAACGATACTGGAATGACTAGTTACTGTCGAAAGATAGATGACAGAGCAAATATTTAAACTCTTATGTCCACTTCCAGTCTAATCCAATGTGGAACACATTTTAAGTTCTAACTCAATTTTGTATCGCTGTGCGGCACGGTTTTATTTTGGAAACGGTGAGGGGACAAACGAGAATTTTTTTGGGAAAAAAGTGGAGAAGCGAAGCACAAACAAATAGCAAAAAGATATTTTCAATTTGCAGATCTGGGGTCTGTCGTTTCACCAGACCCCAGACCCCAGACCCCAGACCCCAGACCCCAGACCCCAGACGCACTTTGTTTTTATTATATTTCGGAAAAGGTGAGGTGACAAACGAACTTGTTTTTTCGGGACATACAGGGACAAACGAAGCACAAGCGAACGGTAAAAAGAAATTTTGAATTTGAAGAAGTGGGTGGGGGGTATCGTTTCACCAGTCCCTTACTTTGTTTTTATATTGCAGAAAAGGTGAGGGAACAAACGATTTTTTTTTCGGACCATCGGGAATAAACGAAGAACAAACGATTGGGAAAGAAATATTTTGAATTTTTGAACTGTAGGGGCTGGTGAAATGGACCTCGTTAAGTTGACCAGACCAGTCAATTCTTTATCGTATTTGCATCCATACCAATGTGCATTGTAATATAGTGCTTAATGTAAAAGAGTTTTATCTGCTCTAGGCTTAACGGTGTAGATCACTCCCGCCATCTTGGTATGACCTTTCCATTGATTTACACGGGAATTGTTTTACTCATTTTATGCATCTCGGATGTAGAATATTCAAGTTCTGCTTTCACAAAAGTTGTCTTGGTGGTTATTTTGACTCTTGTATAATTTTGGTTTGTGAAGTTCCTTCTAATATATAACTATAATGTATTATTAATAGTTTGCTATATAAATTACAATATGTTAACGGGAAATTTACTGTTTGTGTGTAAAATATTGGATTTGTATAAAACAGCACGAGTAAAAGAGAACATGACGATAAACTGGACGAAAACAGAAGTTAAAGTATGTTCCTGAAAGCTATAAGACGAGTAAACCAATTCCCATGTAAATCCATGGAAAGTGAGTACCAAGATGGCGGAGGTGATCTACACCGTTAATGTGAGATTTTCAAATAGTTGGCTAGATCACTGTTGCCAGATCCCTAGCTTTAAAAATCTCACGAAACTATAGGAAAACATATTTTGCTCTAATGTCCCACCAGTGTTTTCCATCTCATTTTTCTACTTACGTGCATATAAGTATAACATTTATATTACGGCATCTAACTAACTCTATGGCTTAAAGAACTCGCAAGTTCATCGCCGCAGTAACAAACGTTCTGGGCAATATCAAGCCAGTTTTCATCGGGAACATCTTCTCGAAGATCTCTTCTAATATTGTCCTCTCAACGACGTCCCGGTCTTCCCACTGGCCTCCTTCCATCCGGCCTACCAGCCAGGATAGAATATAATCTTCGTTTTTCCCCCATCCGAGCTACATGGCCTGCCAACCTTAGTCGTCGCGATTTCATTATTTTTACATCTGGTGAATCGTAAAGTCCGTGGAGTTCTTCATTATGCAGTCTCCTTCACTCTCCAGTCATCTCGTCCCATTTCGGCCCGTATATCTTTCTCAAAACCTTACTTTCAAATACACGTAATTTATGTTCATCTGCTAGGGTCGTACTCCAACTTTCGCAACCGTGAAGTATTACCGGCAGAATAACCGTTCTGTATATTTTCAATTTCCTTGATATTAATCGCGATGTTAGAAGTTTCTGAACTGAATAGAAACATGCGTTGCCCGATACTAAGCGATTTTTTATTTCTTCCGTGACCTCATTTTTGCGGCATCACTTAATAGAAATGAGTACAGTTGTTTGACTGTAGAAGCATATATACTACAGGTAAAACACGGAACAAAGTAAACATTCCTTATTAATATATACGAAATATTTCAGCCTTGCAGCATTTAAAAAGAGTTTAATATTTTAATCGAAAAGTAAAATCTTTCACTTATCCATATAAGGTTGTACTGTTACTTGCAAATAGTTACATGCAATACGTGCTGACGAAATAATTAAATTGGCAGATTATCAATTCTCAGGTGATACAACAAACTTCTGTTGATACTGTGAACTTACAAATGTTTGCTTACCACTTCAAAATGGTATTACTTATGATAATTTAAAGTTTCAGCAGCAATCCTGTTTCCCTTCTCTTCTCTTCTCTTCTACATTTTGGTGAACTTTATTTTTATATGGGCCAGTCTAGTAACTTTGGACTTCGGTCCGTCACGATTAGCCCTTTAGCCATTAAAATCCACACCCATTTCCCAACCGAGACTGGAACCCGGGACCTTCGAGTTGTTGGCCTACCGCCGTAAACCTCACTGCTACCCGGACTGCTTCTCTTCTCTTCTCTTTTCTCTTTCTCTTTCACTCTCTCCCTATCTCTTTTTCTTTCCTTCCCCCTCTCGTTTTAAGATCGCTTACAATAGAGAATATTGTCTCGGTTTCTCTATTTGAATGTGGAAAGCAAAGCACATATTTACCATGTTTAATATCTTTAGGGAAACTGATCAAACCAACACAATTATTCATTGATACGCAAGGACTTACTTTTGGACTAGAAGGATATTTTAGGACTTACCGTTTTGACAATTACACCATATCATTCAGGCAATAGTTTTATGGAATCAAGATAGCTGATGAGATGATACGTCTTGTTAATTCGAGTTACTTATTCTGCAGATAATATTAAAGTTCGTGATTGAAATGTATTTAAAAAAACAACATAAAACGGTGCTTCTGTTTATATTAAAATAATATCTGGCTTAGAAGAAGCGTAATTAAACGCGTAGACTTACTGAAGAAGGGATTATTATTAGTATTATTTTATTTAATGAAATTTACTTTAAGATCTTTATTTAACATTGGCTCAGACCGAATGGATGGTGATGTGACAATTGGTCGAATGAAGGAATTGGGCGGAAACGCTACAACCCCACTAAAACCCACGCACACGGTGCTTGTCCACCACAAAGCCCACATGATACGAGAAGGGATCTCATGCACCGGAGCTGAGTGCTCAACCACTTAGCTATCCCAGCCCATATTATTATTATTATTATTATTAACTCTCTGTCTGTAGAAATTTTCAAGCTCGTCGCCTTAGTAACAATCGTTCTCCATTGCATTATATCTTACGGAAATGATATACTGATGTACATGTTCTTCAAAAGAAGAAACTCATCATATCAAGTTACTAAGGTCTATGAAAATCAGTTTTCTTTAATCTCGTTGGCTATAGCTTGGCCAACGGTGATCATAATTGTGAGATTTACTCTAAAACTGGCAGGTCCTTTTCAATCACTTAAAAATCTCAGTTTGTCCCCCCTAGTAACTATAAATCAGGCAGATATGAACTATACATCGTTGGGTTTGTCATGGTCTGAAATAGTGGGGAAAATTACGACTTTGACTCGTCCTTTGGATAATGTTAAAATTGCATTGAGTTTATACTGGGATGCATTGGTTTTGTCTCTAAAAGAACCATTACTTAGGTTTCCTTTTTACATTTTACAAGTTACATTAGTGTGAACGATCTGAGAAAGACTAATTGCTATGTGAACATCTTCTTCCATGTCAACAAAGGCATCTGGAATATATGTGGAATATGCGAAATGGTAGAGCGTTATTCATTAGCGAGAGGTTCTTTTTTTTAATTTCTCGTTTAATTTTAAATAGTAGTAATTTAACAATGTTGGCTAATTTTAAATACTTTCATTGTTTAAAAGGGTTACGTTGGTTAGGTTAGGTTAGAAAGTCAGGTTAGACTATTTTTGTGTATACACATTATGAACGTAGGTTACAAAAATCAGGTTAGTTATTTTATTTTTATGAATCACTTTCTACCAGTTGGGAACACTACTGTCCCGAGAACATCGTCTAAAAACTAGTGGAAAGGATGGGTGTTGTTATCTAAAACAAGTAGGGTAAACGTCCCTGAACTTGACACTGCTCAGTTAAGGCACTCCCAAGGTTCTTTTTTTTTATCTCGGAAGCAATTTGGAGACACTGACATTGTTCTTTACACATTGCGTATTGTTACGTTGATGACTTCTGCACGTGAACACATAATTTTCATTGGTTATTGTTAAGGTTATAATTTCAAGAAGGCTTAGTTAAGTTACAAATTTGACCTATCAAAATCTAAGCAGTCAAGCTAAGGAGTGTACTTTCATTTTTCTCTAGTTATTTATTGCTGTAATGTAGTTATTGTAGTATTTTACTTCTTCAACAACTAGAAGGATGTTAAGAGATCCCTTAGCATGTATGATTATGTAAATTGTGCAAACTAGTTATTGCTACCAGGGGTGTGCCAATAACTGGTTTGTCATTTTTCTACAGTGCACATTTATTTGCCATGGGGGGCAAATAATTAGCATATTTTTTTAAAATAAAATTTTCATATTTCTAACATAGCATTCTAACCTTTAAGATAAAAGGCAGGATCGCTAGTATTTTCACGTAGGACCTTGCTTCACAGGAACAAATATCTGGTAAGGGTGCCACCTACTGGGCTCAGCACTGCCAATAATAGGCACATGACTTCAGGTCTCGAGAACGTATACTGAATGTGAGTACCAATAACTGGGCATGAAAGGAGTGAAACGAGGCCAACCACTGGGTAGAGGGTGCCAACAATAGGTCATTTTGCTGTTTTGAAGATAAAACGTCATCTGCTCGAAGGTCCCGGGTTCAAGACCCGGCAGGGTCATGGGTTTGGATTTTAACACTTAACAGCTAAAGGCGAATCGTGACGGGCCGAAGTCCGAAGTTACTAGACTAGCCCATATAAACCTAAAGTTTACCAAAAAAGTTTATCATTTAAGTACGTTGTGCCAAAGAAAATATGGATAATTCCATCAAGTAATGAAGTGTATATACATTCCTTTGCTTGTTTTCTGCCTTCCTACTTCCAAGAAAGCTTAGATATATTGATCGATGTCTAATCCTACAAATTTGCAGACTTACGAAATCTCTAGTTACAAGGCCTACATTCTGGATTCACCACGATATATGTTACTACAACAGTAAATTCCTACCTACTATTTATCTACAGATCAACAGTGTTTCATGCAACCTAGCATATGTGCCATAGATAAGAATACTCATCCTTTCCACTACTATTTCCCCATCTGGTATCAGTCCAGTCGAACTAGAAATGGATTAAAGCTAGTATGCAATGATTTAAAAACCGAAAGAAGCACGGAGTATGAGCTGTGTATCGAAGTTTAATGGCCCGCAATAACTTAAAAGCGTATATATTACGCATAGCTTACTAACATGATTTCATTCCTAGTTCAAGTGGACTAACACCAGGTGGCATGGAAGGAAAGGAGTAATGGCAATTAGCTGCTAATAATTAGGACATTTGCAAGAAAAGTGCCACAACTCATTATTTTAAAAATCTGTAATGTTAGTTGAAAAGTATTCGAGAACTATTCTGAATCGACGAAAATGTCACAAGTCTGTCTACTTTGATAGCTTTTATATAATGTGTATTTAATTTCGTCTTCGATTCGCGGAATATTCTTTAAACGTCAGTTGATGCTTTCCTTCTGAATAGACAGCGCATATTGTTCCGTAACCATCCTCTTTCTGAGACTTTCAGAGATATTCCTCATTCTCACCAGGCAAATAGATAAGGAAGGTCACTAGCGACTCTGGTCCATCCTTTCTGCAAGGATATCATCTTCCAACTTCGATTCAGGTTTAGGACTCACATCTGAATCAAAATTTTACATCTCTAGGATTCACTAAATACTAATTTAAAACTCAAACGAAAAGGAAAACAAAAACATATCTTTGGTTGAAAATATAATGGACATCTGGTTGGGTTTTTTTTCTGGTTACCAGATGGTGAAAGTATAAGCAGAAAGTTAAACGAATTATTTTGATAGGTGTAAAACCCTCGCCGCCGGGACCTCCACACAGCGACCACAGTTAGGGGTTTTGTAATAGACAGGCGGCGAACCCCCTTCCCCTTCACTCACGCTGGTATCTTTGGTCTTCTTGAATGAATGCTTTGGAACATATAAAAAGAAGTGATGTATTCTTAAAGGGAAGAATTCATTTAAGATCATTGACATAATGTTTGAGGAAAAAAATCAGAAAGGCCTTCAATGTATAAATACGTCTTCAATGCAAGTAGGATTGCAAATCATTTACTGAGTGAAGTGACATTTCCTAATTATGAAAACGTCTTGAGAAGAACTATTGGAAGAACTTTATAAGAAATCACAGAGTGTGGTTAATGAGAACATTTGTTTTGGAGCAAAGTATTTACAATAGTGTTACTGTAATACAGGGTCCATATGAATATATTCAATTTATTCATGGTAAATATTGAGACTTTCATGCTTGTTTCGTATCCTACTAATTTGAAAGACACACGTAAGTCTTGTATAAAATATCAGTGTTTTGTGTCAAAACTATTTCGTGTTACGTATAAAAGATCAACTTTTTATATTCTTAAATATAATTTACATCCCCTTGCTTCTCAGTCTCTCAATTTAATAACCTCGTTGCAAACTAATGGAACATCACCCAGCTTAGGTTAATAACACCATGTTATTTATCGTGAACAAAGACATTCTTAAATAAAGCAGTGGATATCCTCATGGATCCATTATTGAACCTTCTCTTATTTAGATTAAAGCTCCATAATAATAATAAGCATTATGATAAAACTATATCCTCGAATGGTTGGTACCCTCATAGATTGTTGTCTGGAGTCCTCTCTTGTTTCCAGGAAACCTGTTAGCTATATAAAGCATTAGCATTTACGAAAACCTATATCCTAACTCCAAATGATTGGTATCCTCGTGGAACCACATCTGATTGACACCCATGGAACGTAATTGAGATTTTTTTCTGGAATAAAATAACGTCATTGCTAATCAAATATTAAGATGTCAGAACTACACTGCTCGTCACACATTACGGAACAAGAAGAAAATATTACACAAATCACAAAGTATGAGGAAATACTTAACCTAGGACATAACATATTAGCATGTATAGAATGTATAATGATGAGCACATTTAAAAGCTACGGCGCTGCCCCACTCTACTCTTTACTGTAGTAGGTCCTGCACATGGAGCATTTAGACGGTTCCCCAAGAGTGCACGTTAGGTGCATAATATGAAGTTGGTGAGCTAAAACGTCCCAAAGCAGCAACAAGATAACTTTTGGCCAGTCAGTTGCGGTTTTGTACTATCAGGAGACTAGAAGAAGGCAGAGGAAGAACTGCGTGGTTACATGGCAGCCCTCACAAAATACCCCCTGGAGGTACAGTGGTGTATCATCGGTCATTAAGCATAATTATTTATATACGGTAAAGGAAATAGATCTGTTACATCAACCCAATTGCGTGGACACGTAATTGTTACTAACACCGGATGGCCTGTACCAAAAAGTTCTGCTCATAGACGACTACACGAAAGTGAGGTGAATACTAGAAGACCAGTCTTGTGGTATATAATACCCAATAGTTTTATGTGTACAATCTAACCAATAGCATAGAAGATATCTTTAAAGCGGGCAGGATTAAGTGTAACTTAGACCCACGAACAGTGGCAATCAATAATTTTCGCTCAATAGTCCCCTTTACTTCTGAACACTGATTCTTGACGAGTATCGGTCTAGTGAGAAGCCGGTACACATTATCTTCTTCCGACATTGTTGAGAGAGACAGATAAAGAGATGCAGATTTGCTTGTTTGGAATGGTCTCTTCAAAACCGAACAGAACAGTATGTACTCATGTGTGAAACCAGAATAGCTCAGCGGTATAAGGATGACATGGAATGTCAGGCTAGATCTTATGTACATAGTAGAGGTGAGGAATTCATTTTTCAAAACGAATGCCCGTTTGCAAAGAGCACGTCTAGTCAACTGGTGCATGTAGTACCATAACTGAGCATTAGTATGCACGCAAGAATCATTGGCCCTAATCCTATCAACCACATGTAGAATGTTCTGAGTCGATCGCTGGCTATTCTTGTCTCCCCACCACGAAGGCTGCAAAATCTTCAAAATATAAAACTCTTCGCCTACAATGGACCTAGATGCCGAAACAACTATTTGACGCTCTTAACAGCACGCAATGTCGTTCTGGGGCGCATTGTTGACCATAGTGATCATATCCATTAGTACCTGGCGACGAATTCTTTG
This sequence comes from Lepisma saccharinum, assembly GCA_022664845.1. Lineage (NCBI taxonomy): Eukaryota > Metazoa > Arthropoda > Insecta > Zygentoma > Lepismatidae > Lepisma > Lepisma saccharinum. The sequence continues at coordinate 32,762 of JAGDQP010008991.1, forward strand.
TGGGTAAGTCAGTGAAACGTTGTTATTCTCTACGAACTGTCCCAAGGGCTACTTGACTTGTTGATGTTCATATTGTTGTCTACTATCCATTTGTTCTTTAATTTGGGACGAGCATTGTATATTCTGGAAGCATATGGTTATTATAATCATAACAATAACTGCTAATATACTATAATGATTATACTTATATCTAAGCCAGGCCAACAAAAAATAAAAGAGAACATTTGTTCAGTTGCCAAGAATGTTTGAACGAACTTCAAGTAATTATGAAATCACTGAATCAAAAACTGGCATCAGTTTGGCCAAATTGGGTCTAGTTACTTTTTGAGATGAACACCCATCAAAATATGATTATATCTCAATAAGACCTGTAGCTTCTGACAAATACCAAAGAGTATATAGCCCCGTCCTTATAGTCTAACTTTGCTTATTGTTCGCAAAATTTACCCATTGCATATAAAATCAAATGGAGTAATCCTGTTCTCTTGTTTGTATCTGCAGAATATGGGTTCTTTACTTAGCAATTTGTGGAACAATCAATCTCCAAAACAAACTGAATGCATCATTGACTTTGGAAAACAAGCCTAAGTTACTTATTTTGGTGCATCGCTTGGAGACAAGATAACTCCTTCTTTCCCATAAGGTTTAAAATCCTTGTGTAGAATGGACAGTGAGATATGGACAAAGGGAGAGTATCAAACTCTGATGCCCCTATGGTCTAGAGAGAGCTGTGAAACCTGTAGGGCAGAGCAAGGTCATTTATAAAATAACGTGTTCTTAAGGCTATTGAACATCATTAACCAGTCTCTGACTTTGAGAGAAAGTCGTGATATCAAACTTAGGCTCATGAAGCTATTTGTTCAGACTTTGGACAAGGATGGTGATTGTTCCAAATGCGTTTGCAACTCTTTCCCTTGACTCAATATTGAAAAGTCGCACAGTTATTCCTGAGTTGTCAACATATTATTAGGTAACAACAAAAGAGACAATAATGAAGTAAAAATCTGCTCGCTAACTTCATAATTCTGAGCACTTATAGGAATACAAAGGCACATTTCTTTATAGTTTCGTATAGTCTCGCTGATTTCACTTATGAACCAGATGAAAGTTCTACTAAGACACAGGTGAAGCAAGACGGTAAGGTAAGGTAAGACACAAGATGACAGACTACTGATAATTCTTCCTAATTGTACGGTGTATTTGGTTACATTTTCTATATGTTGTTACACTGACAACTTCACCGTTTTAAGCTATTTCGTTTGTTTAGTTTTCTATTATATTTGCCATGTTATTTGGAAGGAGGCTTCGTCCGCGCCATCCAATTGTGAGCATTTAGTTCTTGATTTTCAACAGAGGTATGCAGTATCTCAAACAGTAATCACAATCTGACCAAAAAAAATGTCATATTCGGAATCAGTTACACAAAGTTACCCTAACGTCGTTCTAATATAATTGGCAATCAAATTCGTGTTGGCCAGGAATCATTGTCGACCAAAAGACCATATCAAGGGAGTTAGGGGTTTCAGAGCGCCACTATAACCTTGCCAATAATAAAATAAAACAAAAGATAATCATATAGAATGAATTTCAAAACAATTGAATTACGTTTTCCATAAATAGTACTAATAGTAACGTCATACTTTCAATAGCACAGCTAAGATTTATAGTATTCGAATAAAACCGATAGATTATTGAAAGACTATAATGCATATAGTAGGCTCTGAGCTGAAACAGGTCACCGAGTCACCTGGTTTTTGTTTGGGATCTGACCTGACGTGGAGGGAAGCAGAGGTTTTTTTTTACATGTTTCCTAATTATAGGCTGTTGCTGAACAGTAGCTTCTATCAGGAGTGATAAGGACTTGGGTTCTTACGGAGTCAGTCAGGTCAAGTTTCGGATAGTATGTCCGAGTCAGGCCATGTCACCAAAAGTGACTATATATCAGCTCTGGTTGGGCTGTAAATGATAAAGAATAATTATGTATTATGATTCATGATCACCAAGTTCCTCGCAGGTCTAGTGCAGGTAAATTGGAAGGAAATAGTTGAGTTTGAAAGAGAGTGCTTCAAGATTTCCTTCCAATCTGAGAGGACTAGAAGGACATACGAAGAATTTGATGACTACGAATCATGTTAGTTAAAGTTAGTTTTATTGTTTTGGTTATATCAACAGAACATAAATTTCCGCACGTGGTAATAGTTCTCCTATCTGAAAGTTACTGTTGCTTTGTTTTACAGTAGACAAATGTATTTTTGTTTTACAAATCGTAACGCTCTGAAACTCCTTTCTTCAGGATACTGAATTAAGTTTCACGCAATTGTTCATTATTCCTTGATTTATCACAAATAGTATCCCCCACGTGTTAACCAGTTTTCAAATCATATTTGTGGTCTTCAGACAGATGAAAAAAATACTAGTGCAATGTACGTATTTGAAGAAATTTGTGGAACTTAGGAAAATGGGAAATATTGTGGAAATAAAAAATTCAGTTATCCTGTTTCATTGGAATTACTAAGTCACACCTCACACCCCATCCCTTTCCAAGGCGATGGATTTTGTATGTCCTAACTAATATTTCTAATTATGGTGTTACTATAAAGTAAGTGAAATCCTTTCTCTCTGTAGATCTTGTTCACGTATTGATAAATTTGGTAGATTTGATTGTAACAGAAGAAAATTGATGATAGAGATTCTGATAAAAAACTATACTTGAAAAGGTACTGTATGTGTTACAATGTATGCAATATACACTTCTAAAGTGTATGAAATGAAGCGTCATTTAAGAGAAGGGAAAATGAAGTTTAGCCACTAATGAAGTAGCAATAGTATTTTTAAGGAAACAAAATAGCAAAGGAACTTTACGAAGTAAACTACGAGAAGATTCCTTTTCCCGAAAGTTCTAATTTTCATTGTTATGCAAAGATAATGAGTTACTTTGAATTACTTGGACTTCTTACACAATTAAAAATGGACTTTAAACAAAACAAAACTAAGTAGAAATCAACACAAGTATCGCCATGGAAATGATAATTGGTGTGGAGCATGACTTATATAATTCCTGAGGGGATTGGGAGAAGGGATCTGAAGGAAGCCAGAAGGACCATATTGATGCGGTAGATGCTGATGTGAACGTTGCGGTAGATGTCGTGAAGAAACGATGTCCTCCTGCCGATGATCACTTGAAGTAGAAAAAAAAAACACACATATCATAGTAACAGCTTAATTCTATTAATAATCTCATTTCAAGGCTCCGGTGTTTAATATAATGTAGTGACCTGGCAAACGTTCTACAGTGTGGGCGATTGCATATATTCTCTGTGGATTATAAACTTGAGTGCGTAACGTGAAGAAGTAATTGAAAGTAGTACTGTTCATTTCTAATAAGGACTTAACCGTTGTAATTCCAATGATGTTTTCGACACTGTTAAGGAGTAAAGAAAGAGGCAAAAATCATGAAGGTGGATATTGTTAAAATGATGAAGGAGAAGGCGTGGGTTTAATATTTAGTTCTTTCATCGTTGACAATAAAAACGTCTAACCTGACACAGCGTTGTAAGGTAGAGGAAAACTTTCCGGAAGACATGAAAATGGTAAAAGGAGAAAATACAGAACAAAAATCGGAACATTTTGTTGAATTTTTTTTATCATTATTTGTGTTATGAATTTCATTAACTTTAAAATTTAGCACACTGGAAATTTTTACAAAAATCGGGAAATTTTCAATATTTTTTTATTGAAATATTGCTACAGCAACCTGACAACACTGACCATTAACAAAGCCAGTGCAGTAGAATACGACTGACTGTTGGTGTAATGCGAATGTGGGTTTATATGGTTGAAAGATGTCTCGTCGTCGAATGCGGCAGCCCTGCCAGCAAGTTTCAACCTTTGATCGCAGAAGACTTGTGGTATATCGCGAGTGTGGTTTATCCTTCCGCGACATTGGTGAATTTATGCCACGATAAACGTATATGGACTCGATGATTCCACGAACAACCGACGACTTATGCGTATGGTTCTGGTGGATCGAATAGCCACATCTCGAACATTGGATGTCCAGTGTCCAGGACAGCACAGCGTCCAATGTCCCAACGAACAGTTCTACGTCATCTGGCAGAGCGAGGTATACTTGTATGCACAGCATAGGTATGCGCGACTACAATGTTGTCGCAAATGTCGTGCATGGAGAGCCGAATTAGAGAACATCCTATTTTCAGCCAAATCCCGCTTTATCTGCAACGTCATGATGGCCGTATCTGTATCTGGCTGTACCATGGCACTAGGCTGGGTGACGCCTGTGTTTTGTATCGCCACATCGGACCGACTGTTATGGTGTGGGGGTGCCATTGGACTCCGTGCCCGTTCGAGTTTCTTACGGATTGAAGGATATGTGGCCAGTCAACGGTACAGTGACGATTTGTTGGACTCAGTTGTGGTCACTTCAGTGCAGTTCCTGCCGGGAACCACATTCCAGCAGGATATGTGGCACGTGATGTCCTAACCTTTCTGGCTGGACACAATGTTCCCCTGCTTCTTTGCCTGCGTGTTCACCTGATCTTTCGAAGATTGAACACATCTGGTCCATGATTGCACAACGCCGCTCAGGCCCACGACCTCCCCCAGCTACAGTTGATGAGTTATGTCATCGTGTCGAAGACATATAGCTTTCCGTGCCTATGCCACGCCGTGTTCCAGCTGTTCTTAACGCCTATGCTGAGCTGACAGGCTACAGCCCTTCGGCAGTTCTGTTCTGCTGTCTTCACGTCGTCACGCATCGCAAAAAAGCAGTAAGTTTAATCATTTGGTTTACTTTACGGTATCTAACTGCCAAACTTGAGGCTGCTATTTTCTCTCCTTGGTGTTGCATTTTTAATGGCGAGCAGTGTACTACGTTCAATCTGTCCCTCTCGGATCGAGTTGTTAAATGGGATTGAGAAGAGTAGGTTGAATAGAACAGTTGACGAGTGACGAGTCCTTAGTGACCAGTCCGGAGTTGAACAACTGAGCTGAGCAAAATCATTGCGGACACTGTTTTAGAAAACTATTTTCTTACATGAATGTGTTTGGTACTTTCAGCTTTTAAACAATTCTTAATTATACTTCTGTTTAGTGTATGGGTTGTTTGTTGTTCAGTATTCATATTAATACAAGTCTTAATACTCTTTCATCGACCTAACCGCCATACTCAGGGACTTTATGACGCAGCTTAAAAATTTGTATTGTTGTATAAACACTACAGAGCGATAAATAAGAATAATAAATTGAATTAGAGAAATAATTAATTTTACTTTTCAATATGTTTTCATATAATTCCACTAACCAACTAAACTATTGCCCCCTGCCAAACAATACAGTAAAAAACTAGCCTTTTTTAAAAACTAAATTTGATCTCCTCTGGGAACTGGAGAAATTTTATTTGTCTTATAAAGCAAGATGTTTACAGAACGCTGTGCTTTTAAGTTCTTTTAAGAATCATATAGTTTCGTAATTTAACCCTAGAACCACACCGTCTCACTTTTATTTCATAAATCACAGTGTGTGATTGCGAGTAACCCAATTTGAAGTTTATTTTATGAACACATTATTTGTTTGTATCAAGTCATTTTTTTATTTATTTATCTTCTCACTGATCCATAGAACTACAATATCATTTTCATTATAGTTAATTATTGCAATTCAACAATTTTAAAATGTAATATAGTACCATCTATGATTCTCTGTCGCTACGCAAATGTGCAACGTTCCTACAATATGAATACTATAAGGATGTAATTAGACACTATAAATTGTTATTAATTATTGCTTGAAATTGAAACTTAAAATTGCTCAAACTTGAAATTACTTATTTTATATATATTAATACCACAATAAGTTGTTTTACATCGTTTATGTACTGCACTAAATATAGTTGCGCATACCACACCGCGGGTTCGTATGGTACCCGACAGCACAAAAGTTCACATTTCATTAAAAAAAACGCTACACTGATATTGTTACTTCATCTGCTATTCAAACACTGATGGTAGACGAAATAACAGCATCCAAACGCCGTTTGGCGCATGCGCAGATCATACCTTAAAGTGGTGACTCCATAGTGTTGTTCTAGGGTTAAATATCACGTTTACTATAATTCGATCTGTTTCTTTCACAAAATGATCTATAGTCACAAAGAAAGCAGTCTTTTCCTCCTATATACAAGTAGATTCCTGGTATTTTTTCAGTGCATTTACTGACTCTACTATATCGCCAATGTGTAGTGTCATCTTCCCCTATTCTCAAACAGATACCCCAACGGTTTGAAGACTGCAAAATTCTACTCACACTCCCTTTGGCAGATTTCCTTATGTATTCTTGCCTGTAGCCTGTTACGTTTGCAGCTTCTTTAAATTATGCCGCCATATCTGTCAATCTAGAGAAGGGCCAATGCGTGATATTTGTCAACCTGGAAGGGGGAAATGCGGGAGAATGTGTGAGAAACGAAAAACATGCCAAAGAGTTACAACACAGACAATATTACAAAACTATTATAAAAGAAACAAACATAGCGTGAGGTAACAAATAATTTCAGTTTTCACAGTTGGTTCTACTTGAAAAATTAAACCGTTTTTAAAATTATTGAAATAGTTTTAAGATCAGATCAGTTCAACAATTCTTCTACCTACAAATATATTATACATCTACTACTATGTTGACAGGTAAGGAAAGGAAAATATATATCATCAGTTCAACAGTTCAATGATTAATTAGATGAAATAAAGAAAACAGTTATTTTTACTGGCTACTACTTTTCATTTGCGTTTATCGTTGTACGACTTGATAGCCTTTTTGGCAGTCTTTAAAAGCTTACTGAAAGGTTCTACACCGACCAATGGTAAGAGCCCTTTTAAACCATATTCTCTCTCATAGAGTTTCATGTTTACCTACAGCAAGTGCTGTTATCGATGCTGCGATAGCAGCGCTTGGAATGGTGCCACTCTAGAAAGCCAAAATGTTTCGTTTTTACTTCACTTTACAGAGAGAGAGCTCTAAATGTTGCACTTTTTCTCAAAATGCGTTAGTTTGCAGGTTCTTTGTGTGAGAGCGTGGGTTGATGCTTGAATGCGTGTGACTCACGCATGTTTGCGTGAGATTTGATGATGTCTGTTATACATATTCCTACTTTAACATTCGGAATTCTAAGCTTGGTAGAATATTTATTACTAAAATATAAAGTAAAGAAATCCAGACAAACAAAAAGTCGGAAACACAAAAATATATAAAACAAGGACAATAAAATTTCATACTTACTCAAATGGAGCCTTCAATATTTTATTAATTATATTGCTGAGTTACGGTTTTCCAATTTTCTATATTTTTAACAATCAATTGTTAGTTGGCATTATTTGTCCATTTTTGCCGTTTGTAATTTACATCCGAAACAAGCATTGTTGAACCAAATTGTAGGGAGATACTTTGTCTACATATAACCAGTTTTTCTTTCAGCGGGTAGCTGGGCCTCTAAACTCCAGAGCAAGACATATCTTGTCTAAATATTATTAAGAACTTGTAAAAACGTATTGAACATTATTTTGTTCCGACCTCTCTAGCATTCTTTTATTAATCCTTCTAGGTAGATTAAACTGTATTTTTGTGCCAGTGCAATCAAATATTAGGAACATAGTGTATGACATATTTAATTCGCAAATAAAACAATGTCTTCAGGTGAATATAATACATTTTGATCTTTACAATAGATTTAGTACTTTTGGCATTAATGAAAATGGGTACAGCATTTTTTGAAAGAAAATGTATTGGCAACGAATGTATATGAACAACTTTCTTATAATCGTTAACAATGATATAACAAGGGAAATGAATCTATGATATTTTCCTTGAAAACATACATGAATGTGTTACTTGTCATGACTCCGTCTTGCTTCGCGTCGACGAATTATTGAATATCGCAAATATCGGCCTTTTATATAGTATTTCAATCTCAAGAACGACTTATAAATAAGTATTAATAGATGTTCTGTATGTTTTGTAAGTATTTTTATATTATATCGTTGTTTAAAATATATAATTTCGTCTCGTTTTTCGTGAATTGAAATATATTCGAAATGTTTACGTGACTCATGTTGCGACATTTGTTAATAGATGACACTACTGTAGTTGACCTTGAACTGTATATACAAGCAAGAAAGAATATCTTTGTTATTTATTATTTTCGTATTTGGAAAAGAATAAACAATAATTTACTTTATTGTGTTTGACAAAAGGAGTTTAAGCATTACTTTTCATTTAAGATACTGTCACCTTTAACTAAATTACCAAGGTTTATAGTGTATTTAAGCATGTAAAAGCGTGATACAAGGTTTTAGGATATTCTCTCACAATTACTTGCTATGTTTCGTAACGTTCTTCTCAGAGCCGGAGTGTATCCACCATTATTGAAGATAGTCCACATGATACTCTTCCTCAAGCCAAATAAAGACCCTAAAAATGCAGGATCCAACCGGCTAATCCAACTTACATGTGTACTAGGAGAGTCTTAGAACGTAAAATTGTGAAACAAATTCATAGTGTATTAAAAACCCAATCAATGATACCAATATCACAAGCAGAATTCAGACCATTGAACAGCACTCATGATCAATTGTTAAGGTTAACAAATTTAGTTACATATCAATTTGACCGCATGCCATCATCTTCGCTCCTTCTATACGACATTGAGAAAGCTTTTGATCCCCTATGGCATGCTGGAATACTATACAAGCTCAAGAAATACAGGTTCCCTCCATATTTTCCTCGCTGTGTCTCATCTGTCCTTAATGACAGAACCTTATACTGCACAAACATTAATCAAGCGAAATCACGCGGAATACGACCAAAAGCAGGAGTACCACAAGGCTCAGCTTTATCTCATCTCCTTTATATATTATACGTAACTGATATGCCGCAGCCAACAACGAATGTCCATAATTCTCTATTCGCAGATGACACTGTCAGTTTTGGCGACAGCTCGCACTATCTAATCAATTAATGTTACCCTAAACCAAACAATAGAACAATTTGAACTATGGTGCAACAGGTGAGAACTAAAAATAAATGATGACAATACCCAAGCTCTTGTGATACTACCACCAACCAGAACATCTAAATTGCATAGAAACTCCTCTTTACTACATTTAAAATTCGGAGGAGAACATATCCCTGTTGAGAGAAAGACAAAATACCTTGGCGTGATCTTTGACGGCACTTAACTTGGAATTCTCACCTCGAAAAAAATAATTAAAAAAGTGCAATCCAGACTAAATTTGCTACGACGCTTATGTGGAATAAGTTGGTGTAGTTTCGTTTTGGCGATGGTCGTATTCAATGGCCGCATTCAGTGAATGCGTGCGACGAAAGCATGTAGTGGGCTAGTCTCATTTGTGCATTTGGCGCGTGAGCAACGCCGTAATATATCTATACATTTGTATGATTTACTTTTCGTGCATTGCAAGTTTAAGAACTTTCTGTAAACAATATTTATTAAAGTATCAGAATTTAAGACATGATTACAAACAACTATAATAATAATATAAGCAGCATTTTAAATTAAACTCATCTTTCATTCAGTATAAAACAATAGAGTTGCTTCCATCTATTGAGCACCAAGCTTACTATATCTGTGCATACATTTTCTTTCTTTCGGGTTTTATCTACAATTTCTTAGCATTTTCGCCCAACTCTTGACGTAGCTTTCAAACCTCATCTCCGCTGAAGTTCATATTTGGCACAAAATATTTCCTAATTCAAAGAAAACACGAGTGTAAACTACACAATACTCTGCAACGCACGCGATTGCTGCAGCTTGACTGGTCTGCGAGGAGTCGTTGCAATAGTTACATGCGGCATAATGCGTCCGATACACAAACCAAACTGACTCCACTGATTTCTCTTCAACGTGTCAATCCAGTGACGCGTGCAGCAGTTGCTTGCGATCTTGCATGCAATCATCGCACAAAAGAAACCGCACTTTTATACACACACGTAAGACATTCCTACGACCGTTATTAACATATGGTTACACAGTTTGGTTGTCATATTCTCTAAAATACTACAAAAGGCTCAAAGGTTTAGAAAGACAAGCCTTACGCAAAGCATATCGAATTAAATTATCACATTCAACACGAGAGCTGTACCAAAAGATCTATTTTCCCCACATTGTCCAACATATAGCTACATTTAGAAGTAACTACATAGCAAAACGTCTCGCAACAGACCGTCCGATGACGCAAGATATCATTTGCACCAACCTGAATATTTCAGCAAATCCACGTTTCCATTTCGCCCCCTTTATCTTCTGTTTGAGCTATACGTCAGATCACTTCCACCTGATTATCCAGATCGACATCACTACATGGACATGCCTATCGACTCTTCCCACATATCTATCCAACATAATATACAAGCCTAACATAAAATCCCATTCTTTCTCACAGTCAGCAAAACGTAACGCCACTTAGACTATCACGCAATGAACAAAATGCAAAAATAAGCACAGCTCCCCAGAAAAAAATGATGTAATCCTTTGTGGTAATATAAGTCTACCTTCTTGGCTAGAATCAGAATTACAAGTCTTTGAAAGACCTTCCCGTTACAAAATCCAGTGTGATACTTTAGCTATAGTGAGTTCTTTAGAGGGTAAAGTCTTATCTAGTATATATCCCCTCCTTCGATTGCAGATTGGTAGAAAAAGTTGGCACATCCTGAGCCCCTATCCAAATGGAGGGCTCCACCTGAAAGTACCAGTATATTAAATTTGAATAGGCTGTTCCTCATCATCACTCTGCTTGTTCTAATATTCATCGTAGCCTTTGGCCTGCACTGCGTCTCACCTTTAACAGACATTTCAGACAAACAGCGCTTAGGACGTCACAATCTTCCACCGACAGTTCTAGGTCCTCCTGCATTTGTAGAACCTTCTGATTATTTATCAGGTGCCATATTAAAACAGAAGCTAAACGTAGACCAAATCCATCATTCTCAGCCACCATTCAGAACGAACCACACCAGCTTCAAGACCATCAAAGGAGACTCATGCGACCAGAAACTCAGACATAGATAATGAATTTATGGACATCAATGATGAAACTGATACAGCAAACACTCAACAAGCAACTTCTACTCTCTACTCATTTCTGCTAACTGGATATTATTCAAAATTTCAGATTCCTAAGATCCTGCTAAAACAAGTTCTAAAACATGTTCCTCGTCATGCCATCTCAAGACTCATACCAGTCAGAAACAGCATCATTACAATCTTCTGACCAGCAACATGCAACAAAAACTCGCAACAAACACAGATTTCTGATTTATGGCCAATCAGCAAAACTCATTCCCCTATAGAACAAACCACTCAAACATGCATTTCCCCACGACTACCACCCATGTTATCTGCTGTCATTCGTGGTGTGAATCCGACGATAACTGACTCTCCACCCCATTACCTGTCCGTTGTAAACGTTGCCACATCTACAATTCACACCCATTTTGCCTGTCCCAACAACCCAACCTGTGCCCCATAAAAGCAAGGATTGCAATAAAATTCAACAATGTCGGAAATGCAACACCTGTGGAGAAAACATCCTAGTTTCAGCTACAAATGTATAGGTCACCCTGAACCTAATCTCGCTAATCCTGGACTTGTTATACCTATGCGTCTTCCTGAAAACGATACCTCCTTCTGCACCTATTACATCTATGTTCCATCCCATCACAGTTGCCCAATTCCACACTTTCATCAGAGTTGCATTCCAAAATCTCTATGCGGTTCAACGCCCAGACGTACTACAACACCTTCAAATTGCTGCCCGTACTGTTCTCCAAACCAGTCTCCTCGCTATCTTCTTCTGGTCCCAAAGGTTCGTATTCATATCAACCTACTGAAAACTGAAGTTTGAAATTAACACTGGCCGCTCATCTCTCACCACTCACCATATCAATCATTCCCATATTTAGCATTGTCATGTAATTGGATAGTTTTGAGTATAATTAGCAAATAAATGTATAACAGGATTACCTGATTAAGACGTAAGACGACTCAAAAGAGTAACAGATACTAGTTAACTTCAGTTGCTGTAGTCCGAAGTAATACTAATGTTGAATTGATGTTAAGCTCGTAATGTTAAAGGGAAATTGCATTCATCCAAGTTCTAGGTACAATCTTAGCATTCACCTAGTGTATTGCTAGGTAGGTAATGCATAATAGACATCTAAAAAGAAACAAACTAATTTATCTGTGACTTAACAATATACACTATTTAAATGCACGGAAGCAAGACTTCATTAACTTAACCTACTAGATAACTGAGTATGTAATAACAATATTTCTACAATAAAATAAGTAGTTAATTTGTAAGCAAGATACGAAGTCCAACTAACCTGTACTTTTACGATGTTGAGAATAACAGACTTCATTTAGAGAGATGAGAATGTGCAAGTTATGTATTGATGATTGAAGTCCATCATCTTGTAGTGTTAACCAGTAAATGACTTATCTTCTTCTGTCCCTAGGTTGGTAGTCGGAGTTCGAGTACCGTTGCGGGCTATCTTAAGGTATAGATTACTATAGCTCTCTCGTACCACACACTCATCCAGATGGTATCGAGTGACATGTTTATCTAAGTAATTCTCACTACATGTTGCTTATGGTATAAAGTCAATAGCCAATAAGAAATACTTTTTTTTTTGCAGATCACAAAGAGGCCCATCCTAATTGCAGCCAATTCGGATTTAGTGGGCGTTGACTGAACTTAGGATCCTTTCTTAACTTTTGGTTTGCAAGAATGCAGGTAAGGAGGATATCAGAATTGCTGAATAAGGTGTCCTTGTAGTTCCAAAGTTTTGGAAACTCATCTCTTCATGAAACCTGATATCGCTGACTCTGGCGTTTCACAATCTTGGAATCAATTGTTTTCTCCTTTTCTCTTTTTGTAACAAACGAGTCTCTGATTACATATAACTCTTATTACATACACTTGGCACTCTCGTTTCATTAAATTTAAGGTAGAAAATGAATATTCTCAACTTATGCATAAATGTCTTGCATTCTTGCTTTGTGCTCTTACAACTAAAATTATACATCATTTATTTCCAAAACAATATTAATTAAATTAAACTAAATCTAATCAGATTGAGTAGATGTCACTTCACGGCGGATACGAAGTCACTTCGAGTCGCATCCGAAGGAGAAGCGACTTCAAACACAATGTGCCCGAAATGTTCACTTGGTCATAATGTCCGAATGTACTACATGTGACATCAAATATTAAAAAAAAAAAAAAAAATACAAGTAACAGTCAATGAACAGGATTTTTGTGTTTTGTACTTTTTTTTCTAAGTTTAATCATTGTAATTTTTAGTGCATTATTTTGTCCATTTTCCACTTTTCCCACTTAAAATACATAATTTTGATTTAATGTTTTTACATATCACGGTAATAATTAACAAAATCCAGTAAAAAAAATCTGCATGGCACACTCAGTTTAGACATAAAATCGGTGTCTGGAAATCACTATTTCTAAGTCAAAACCCACTTGGCTTTAAGCGTTTATGTCACACGAAAAACACTGTTGGAGTGTCTATCTTGTAATACCAAATGTTATTAAGACAAGGTTTGTCAAAATACCAAATGCACAAGTGTTTGTTGTATACAACTGAACAATTGAAGTGTAGTTTCATTGTGGCTGTCTATTTCAGTAATGTAGTTCACTTATGTATTTCAAACTATGTGGCTACAGGCGTAACTGGGAAATGACACTAAGAGTTGCATAAAATTACTTTGTCGTGGGTGAGGGTTCATTCCTCGGAGTGAATGCCGGGATAGTAACACTGAAACAACACTTCGTGGTTGTGTTGCATATGGTGCAAGAGTTCCAATGGGTTGAATAGTTTAATGCGGTGAAAACCTTTAAGTAGTTCTATGATAATCAACTAGCTGCATAGACGAATGCAGTTGACTGGTGTTCTATGATGAAACATCTGGTATCGAACCCATGACTTCGATAGGTCATATTTGTTGCTCAAATGATTTAGATTCAAGCACAAATTTATATCGATCACTCCAGTCATCTTCCTGATCCATGTATTTCTCTTCTTATCTTTGCGGGTTATTCCGTGCATATATTTGTGTATAGATGCCTGATTTTGGGGAGAGTGTGTGCACATAACAACTTACACCTAATACTTCCATAATGCACATTAGAAAGAAGACCGTTCGTCCTTAAATTTGTGACGTTTAGTACTACAGCTTGTGTGCGCGTAGCTGTCAAGTCGTAAAACGCTGTTGCTACGAGCATCAGTAGCTGAAATTATGAATGAAATGCAGAAATGTAGCAACACTGTACAATGTGTGGAAGAGATGAGGCACAGAAATGAACCCTTGCGACTGATCATGTCTGGGTTAAGAAAATACATAATGCTAACGTAATCGGACCGTTACGAATGATAGTTTTGCGATATTGATTATAAATTGAAGGCCAAGGTAAAATCCGTCTAATAAAAGCGTATGACTGTAGAAAAATGATTATGCTTGAGCTGCACTTTGGTTAGAAGCACTGAATTTTGTTTGAAACCAACAAATTAAATTTAAAAGACGAGTCTTTTATTAGCCTATGAATTTCAAGTAAAGAACTGAAAATATAAGTAATATTTTTAAAATTAAAGCGTCTTAGGAAATTGAAATATAGAAAAAGAAAAGCTTTTATTATTTCTTAGGTTCTAATGATGGCTGTATACGAGTGTTTTGTACGCAGATCTGACGCAATATTACGAAGTCTAGCATTCATTTGACGATGCATCTTCCGAGAATTCGATTATAATTTCAGGGTTATAGAGTTTCGAGCTTTGTTTAAGCTGACGTTAAGTTGAAGGAGAAGAGGTAACTTTTCCTTTGTTCTTTTCCTTTCATTGATTTGTGATCAGCTGTTGTTCTTCTGTTAATGATTGACATATAGTAAACTAGAATGCTGTTTAGCCTTGGTCTACTGGTTATTAAGAAGATATATAACAAAGAGTTCATTTTGTTATAAATTCAGAAAGGGATCTAGCAATAATCTTCCTCAATATTCGATAACCGATTTCGAACAGCTGTCCACAGATAAGGCATATATCTGGTGTAGTAAAAAGTAATCCATTATTTTTGCATGACATTGAATGCTTGACTTACCATAGTTAGAATGATCCGATTTAGGTCGCCGTTTTGTTCGATAACGTGTTGCCATTTGGAAGGTAATATCAGGATGCCTCTCTCATAGAAGCCCTTCTCCCTATTGGCAAAAAATTGAGACAGTCGATTTTCATAAGCCACTCTTGACGTGAATTTTTCACCGGCAAACGTGTTCGCCATGGACAGGAACAGATGGTAATCACTCGGTGCCAGGTCCGGACTATAAGGTGGATGCATAAGAACCTCCCAACCAAGGTCCCGGAGCTTCTGGCGAGTCACTATCGATGTGTGTGGCCAGGCGTTGTCCTGGTGGAACACAATGCCTCTCCTATTGGCCAAAGCTGGGCGCTTCTGGGCGATTGCTGCCTTCAGACGGTCCAATTGTTGACAGTATAGTTCCGAGTTAAGGGTTTGGCCGTAGGGGAGCAGCTCATAGTAGATAATTCCCTGCCAATAACACCAAACACACAGCAAAACCTTCCTGGCTTGGGCACCGTTTGCGCCGGCGCACCGCGCTTCGACCGCGACCGTTTTCGCGTGACGTTGTCGTACGTGATCCACTTTTCATCACCAGTCACCAACCGCTTCAGAAATGGGTCGGTTTTGTTGCGATTCAGCAGCGATTCGCAGATGGAAATTCGGTCCATGAGGTTATTTTTGCGTTAACTCGTGTGGCACCCATACATCAAGCTTCTTTGTGTATCCAGCCTTATGCAAATGGTTCCACACGGTTTTTGTGCAATGTTTAGCTCTTGGGCAATCGAAACAGTGCTTACATGAAGGTCGGACGCGACAATGTCCATGATTATATCGACATTTTCGACACTTGGCCTTCCAGTGCGTGGTATATCTTTGACGTCAAAATTACCGGCACGGAATCGACGAAACCAAAATTGCGCGTGATTGGCTGTTACAGTATCAGGACCATAAACACTATTCACATTTGCAGCCTCCTGGCTTGCGTTTTCGCCTTTATCGAAGAAAAACTGTGAAATATAGCGTATTTTTTCTTTGCTAGTGTCCATTTTGACGCGCACTCACACAACACTGAGTCAACTCATCACAACTATCTGAACAGTGTTTGTAGTACGCAATCTCATCTTTTGAACGCCATCTCGTTGAACCCGATTGGACTTATACAACGCGAGATACAGATCACTGAAGCCATCTATTGGCAAAATAATGGATTACTTTTTACTACACCAGATATTAACACATTACATGTTGATGATGTGTTATTGTAATCTAAAATAGTTTGCTAGACCAAGCTATTTCATTACCAGCTTTTCATATTAATGTAGCAAACAATCAAACAGTAGGATATGTGGATACTGGTTCAAGACATAATTTAATACCGTTAATCTTGGAGAAAAGATTTGGTTTGATATTAAAGCAAGATCGTTCGTTCAATATCTTGGCTCTCCTTAATAGTAACTTAATAAAGTTTATTGGCAATGTTGGTGTAGATGTTACTGTAAATAATTTCAATGATAATATCTTCTTTTCTGTGATTAGTGAAAACTTTGATTACGTTTTGATTGGAAGAGAAGGTTTGGATGTAATGTTTTCTGGGTGGCAGGACGGGTTAATGGATATTACCCATTCGTATGCATGCAATGATTCTAAGGGTGACTTTGAATAATAGTGGAGTCTTTGGTAAGATATTGATTCTTTTACAGATTTCTGAGGTTTCTCTACAGCAAATTTCTTCCAATATACTGATACTTGATAAACATTAACAGGAGCAAATCCAAAGTTTGTTAATTAAGGAGGTAGCAGTGCAAACATCCAACTTACAGTTGCTAGCTAATGTCTTGTCTAATATAGATGTTGGTACACAGACGTTAGATGAAGAGGTGAAAGTAAATGTTGTAAAAGGGGAGTTTAGCAACAGTATTATGAAAAGTTCACCTATGCGTATTGAAAACAGTATGTTACAGACTGAGAATACAAGTGTCACTTGGTCGGCTATTTCTGTGCAAATTTCAGAGGTAGAAAAATATACAAAAGTATTACTACACACTTTAAAGAACAACGCGGAATTTGTTAATAACAGTGAGGAATTAATGGCATTTGATAACTTTTGGAAGTCTGACAAGTTCAATTTCATGTACACGAGAGGATAATTTACAGGAAAATGGCACAGCACATACTAATAAAATTTCAGACATACCAGATGTATAAGCTTAAATCCGCTGTTTTGTAGTCAGCAAAACACATTGTATGTTCATAGAAAGCACAACGCAACTTATTTAAAGTACTTTCCCTCGCTAGCTACACATTTTGCCCACCTCTCGGGCAATTTGTGGATACCACATCAAAAAAAAGTCATGCTCTTTCGAGGCAAACCACTCATCAAGTCATTTTCGGACGTCTGCATACGAATCGAAGTGCTGCTCAGCGAGGGCGTTGCCCATCGACACAAACAGATGGTAGTCTGTAGGGGCCAGGTCTGGTGAATAAGCGCGATGCGGTAGCACCTCCCACTTCAGTGTCTCCAAGTAATTTAGCACCACTTTTGACGTGTGCGATGGGGCGTTATCGTGGAGGAATATCAGCGTGTCATGTCTTTGTTCATACTCCGCCCTTTTTTCACACAGAGCACGGTGCACGTTGATCAGTTGTTGGTGGTAGCGGTAAGCATTGACAGTTTGACCCGGTTTCAACAGCTCAAAGTAGACGATACCCTGTTGAACCCACCAAACACACAGCATCGTCTTCCGTCCGAAGCGATTTGGTCTCGAGGAAGACGTTGATGGTTGGTCGGGATCAACCCACGATTTCTGGCGTTTCGGATTTGCGAAATATATCTACTTTTCATCGCCCGTCACAATCCGATGCAGGAACGACTTTCTTCTTTGTCTGGCGAGCAACATTTCGCATGTGTGTTGGCGTCTCTCCAGCTGCCGATTGGTCAATTCATGCGGCACCCATTTTCCGATCTTCTGAACCTTTGCCATGGCACGTAGACGCATGTAAATGCCTGCTTAAGTAATGCCCAATTACTCGGCAAGCATTTGTTGCGATTGGGTATCGTCCTCGTCCAACAGCGCCTACAACTGATGGTCCTCAAACTTCCTGGGCCGATTTTCGCGCTTCTTGTCACTCAGGTCAAAATTGCCGTCTTTGAACCGACTAACAAATCTCGGCACGTTGTTTCCGATAAAGCACTGCCACAAGCATTCGATGCGCGTCGGTAGCCGATTTCTTCAAATGGAGGCCGAAAAGCAGAGCTTTTTTTTGCACAAAACTAGCCATGCTTATCAACGGCACACTGTGTGTTGTTGTCTGCACTTGCTGATTATATGCACTGTTTAGTGTTGCCAGAGGTCCAACTCATCCACACAATAGGTCTGGCGTGCCCATGGTAGCTTCATACGCTGACGAACGCCATCTATGGGCAAACAACGGATTTAAGCTTATACACCTGGTATGTATAAATGATAAAAGAGTTCCAGGTGTACCGGATTTCATACTTCAAATGGAGAAAGAGATAATGCGGACTTTTGATCGTGTAATAGCGGACATAGCTATTTATGGTACTGAGGAATTCACTTATGTGGAGGGCATTCAAGCAAACAGAGTTGAGAATATGCATCCTGCTCTAAGACCTCGCAATATTTTGACAAATTTGAGATGATTGAGATCATGGGATGTTAAAAAGAAAAGACATGCGAAGGGGAGTAGTGCAAAGTTAAAGAGTTTCGAGCTTTGTTTAAGCTGACATTAAGTTGAAGAAGAAGAGGTAACTTCTTCTCCTTTGTTCTTTTCCTTTTATTGATTTGTGATCAGCTGTTATTCTTCTGTTAATGGTTGTCATAGAAAACTGGAATACTGTTTAGCTTCATAATGATGATATATTTTGGTGAGGTGTTCTGCTTCCAGTTTTAGTAGTACTGCCTTGGTTTACTAGTTGGTAATATATATAATGAGGATTTTGGAATCTTTTGGTCTTCGACAATTGGTATGGTGCATGCTATTATTTGGATGTGCAGATTATAGATATTACATTTTTTGGTTTATTAGTGAAATATGGCTATTGTTACTTCTTGCATCTTTCCTTCTACTACTGTAAAGCATCTTCGTGAATGAATTATACGATCCTATGAAATATATAGAAGTTCGGACTGCAACTATCATAATCAACATGCACGGCAGTGCATTAGCCAAGTTCTTCACGTCAGAAAACGTCAGCACTGACAGAAGCATGTTATACAGGAACAAGAGTTTATGGCAAAATCGACGATTTGGGGGCCCCGTAAGAAAAAAAGATGTTAAAGATAGGAATATGATATTTTGCCGTTAAGGAGATATGGTAAATATGTGCAGATGTACAAAATTTCATATTCGTATCTCAAACTATGTTCTAGTTGTGGACCCCTGAAATTGAACATTTTAGGCTAACTGACACTCACTCACTCACTCACTCATCATATTGTTTAGGGTGTTTGGAGTAAGCTAGAAACATGAAATTTGGTATGAAGGTAGAGGATAATAAGTAGATAAAGGAAAAATTCCGACATTTTGAAAAGGTCGCCATCTTGGATTCAAAATGGCCGCCAAATCTAAAATTTCAAAGAATACACAGCCTAAACGACTAAACATAGAACAGTGAAATTTGGTATGAAACTACATCATTGATAGCAAATTAAGAAAACTTTTTAAAAATTTGAAAAATCGCCATTTTTGATTCAAAATGGCCGCCAACCCTAAAATTTTAAAGAATACACAGCCTAAACGGCTGCCGGTAGAATAATGACATTTAGTTTGACAGTACAATATTATTAGTAGATTATGAAAATATTACAAAATATCTCTAAAGACGCCATCTTGGATCCAAAATGAAGGACGTCATAAATCCATTTTCCAACTGCTTGAGCCAGAGATACGAATTTTTTCATAATAATGTATTATCAAGAGTAGTTTAGGAAAACATAACAACGTTTTAAAAAAGTCACCATCTTTGATTCAAAATGGCAGCTGAAATACCATTTTCACATCGTTCGAGATAGAGAAATGAAATTTGGTATGACAGTGTATCATCACGAGTATGTCACGAAAATATAAGAAAACGTTAAAAATGTGTCCATCTTTTATCCAAAATGCCCGCCTAAGCCCCACTTTATAACGACTGAAGCTAGAGAAACGAAATTTGGTATGAAGGTGTACCATTACGAGTAGGTTAGAATAAAATCGGCTCGTCTCCCCTACTAGGGTACAGTTCCCAGCTGGAGCCTGATTGCGATAAAGGGGTGCGTCCCAGCGAGGCCATCTTGGAATTCTGGGGGCAGCGCCCCAATGAGGCGAAGCGAGTATATACATTACACAAGTGTAAAAAGCTGCGAAATACGAGCAAAAGCACCAGGGGTGCAAACTGTCCAGTCAACTCCTTCAACCTTAAAAAGTGGTGAAATGGAATATGGATGAGCCTAGTTCCTCGGGCTAACTTCCAATACTCCTGCGTGGCCCACCAAGTTTTACTCGTCACAAACGTTAGCACTGCCAGGAGTATGTTATACACGCAGAATGTGGAAGTTTCCCCATTCGGACGCAGCGCTCTAGAGTATGAGGGAATATCTGCATCATGTGGCGCAGTGCCCTGCAGATTCTGGTTGTGATAAAAAGACGCAGTTCCTCCAAAATCCTCAAGTTCGATGAGCGGCCTGCCGTGGCATTCGTGGCGCAGCGACGCGAGCGAATCGAGGGAAGTATCAACACGTACGGCAGTGCATGCAGCCGAGTTCCGCGTGTCACAAAACGTCAGCATGCTATAAAGGAACAAGAGTTTATTGCGAAATCAGCGATTTTGAGGTTCTGTAAGAAAAAAGATGTTAAAAATTGAAATATGAAATTTCGAAGTATGACGGTATATCATCACTAGTAGATTACAAAATATCTGCAAAGACATCATTTTGAATCCAAAATGGCTGACTTCATAATCCATTTTCCAGAACGTTTGAACTAGGGATACGAAATTTGGCATAAAGGTGTATTAACAAGAGTAGTTTAGGAATAATTTACATTTTTGAAAAAGTTGTTAACTTGGATCAAAATGGCCGCACAAAAACTTTTTCTACACCATTCGAGCTATAGAAACGAAATTTGGTATGAAGGTGTACCATCACAAGTAGGTAACGGCAATGTAAGAAAACTTTTTAAAAATCGCTTTCTTTAATTCAACATAGCCGCCCAAATACCATTTTCCAAACCACTGAAGCTAGAGAAACGAAATTTGGTATGAAGGTGTACCATCACGAAAATGTTTCAATAAATGGATCAAACCACCGCTATGAGCGTGCAGCCCCCTAGGCGATATGGGAAAAGGTCTGCAGAGCATGTTTCGCTGTCTCCAGAAAGTCTGATCACAATAAAGGGGACGTAGCCCTAAAAATTTGAAGTTGGGGCACACACCGAATTCTGGGGCAGCACACCCAGCGAGGCGAACCCAGTATATATATAGACGTATAAAAAGCTGTGAAATCCGAGCAAAACACCAGATGATGTTCTAGCCTTAGGGTTGGTGTTGGTGGATTTTAGGGCCACCAGCAGGAAGCAGATTTGCTGTATCATCACAAGTAGGTTACAATAAATATGGCAAAGCTTCCCTATGTTTCAATAAATATCTCATTCCCACGGGTGGTGGGTATGGGAAAAAATCTGCAACATGGAAGCACAGTGCCCTGGAGAGTGGTTACGATAAAGGGGCGTAAGTACCTAAAAACTCGAAGTTGGGGGCGCAGCCAGCTACGGGGGCGAGGACCTAAACGAGGCCGAGCGAGCGAGTATATATATTATACACGTACAAAAAGCTGTGAAATCCGAACAAAAACACCAGAGGTGCTAAAAGTGGAGCCAAGTTCTTTAGCCCTAAAAAAGTGTGAAATGGGAGACGGATGAGCCAAGTTCCTTGGTGACAGCATGTAACAGGAACAAAGGAACTTGGCGCGAGGTGGCAAGGTTCATGATCCTCAAGCTATAAGGGTGGTGGGGATCCTAAAACTCACTACGTCCACCGCCACCAACTCTAAGGCTGTTGCCAGCTCGAGCCAAGTTCCTTTGTTTCTGTTACATGCTGTCACCAAGGAACTTGGCTCTTCCGTCTCCCATTTCACGCCTTTTTAGGGCTAAAGAACTTGGCTCCACTTTTTGCACCTCTGGTGTTTTTGTTCGGATTATATACTACAGGAGGGTCCATTCTGGAGCTGAACCTAAAGTATTAAAGGATGATGTATATTCTCATTGTTTTACCGTATTGCATGAACAGATTATATTGCATATAATTAATGTGCATTGGACTATATGTGCATGGGCTATAGTAGTAAAGAAAACTAATTTGCTATATGATGGTATGTTTGCTTTATTGCAGGCAATTGGATATTTTCGTATTGCCTTATGCAACATCATTCTTCTACAGAGTAATCATAGATATAGTTAAATTGTATATATATTGAAATAAGACATACATGAAAACGACCAATCAGCGTCAAGCTATAGGCCAACCAATCAGAGACACAGATTCTTAAGCTCCGCCCCCTACCGTTACTATATATAGTACACATGAACTGGTCTCAGTATACTTGCCCTGAAGATGAGAACAATGTCTGTTCTTGAAACGTCGGCTCTATCGTCGGACTTCACCTGGCTGATATCCCGAGAACATCTGTATAATGTATATATATTGATATATTTTCTTGAGATCTCCAGCACTAATCAATTATTTAAGTCTGGGTTGGGATAGAGTAATAGAAATACAAACGTATTGGACATTTTTGGCTGTTAATAACAAATCTGAGGACAAGTTTGCACACAATTTAGTCCAAGTGTTGGAAACTGATGAGAATTCTATCCAATTGGTAGATCATTAAGGTAAATATACTGTTAATATTTCTGTATTTTAATGATCATTTTTATGTATATAATTTTGATTTCAAATGTGAACTAATCTTCTGTTTCTTTTCTTTCGTAGATGAGTTCCAAATGCATTTACAGCATACTTATACAGTAGATCTGGGTTCCAATAGGATCCACTGGGTTCTAGATATCCAAAAGAAAACAAAGCAGTTCATCAGTGATTAAACTTTATACACTATTTAAATGCACCGAAGCAAGACTTCATTAACTTAACCCATTAGATAACTAAGTATGTAGTAATAATTTTTCTACAATTAAATAAATAGTCAACTTGCAAGCAAGATACCAAGTCTAACTAACCTGTACTTTTAAGATGTTGAGAATAACAACAACAATAGCCGATGGTGCAATACGGTATTAATAAATATCTATGCTCCGACCGAACAGGCTAATGATAACGACAAAGATACATTTTACGAGGAGCTAGAAAGGTTGTTTGACCGATTACCGAAGTATAATACGAAAATTGTGTTAGATGATTTCAACGCTAAAGTAGAGAGGGAGGAAAAATATAGACCTACCACAGGCAAATACAACCTTCACGAAAAGACCAACAATAATGGAGAAATACTGATAACTTTCGCAATCTCGAAAAACTTGCTACTAAAATGCACATACTTTCAGCACAAAGACATACACAAATGCACATGGGTATCTCCGGATAGCAAACCGCTTTACCAGATCGATCACGTATTAGTGGATAGACGAAGACACACCAACATAATGAATGTTAGGTTTTACAGAGGAGTAGAAGGTGGCACCTATCATCAATTAGCGATCACAAAAGTGAAGGAAAAGTTATGCATCGCGAACAGAGGAACAAAGGATCTAAACAACTGAAATTCGAAGTTAAACGATTAAATAATCCAAGCGTAAAAGCAGACTACCAACTCGAAATCTCAAATAGGTTCGAAATCATAGCCGACTCGAGCAATAATAAAGATAAAATTAATATTGAAATTGATGTAAGTTGTGGGAGGCAATTCGTGACACAGTGAAGGGCGCAGCAAAGAAACATGTAAGTGAGAAGAAACACCAGGAAAACAAGAATCGGTTTGATGAAGAATGCCTTAAGCTTCATGAGGAACGCATACAAGTAAGGCAGCGATGGCTAAGTAATAAAAGCTAAGCAAATACCAACCACTACAGTATCGCGAAACGCAGCGCGACCCATGGGTACAGAAACAAAAAGCGAGAATATCTGACGCAGAAGATTCAGGAAATAGAGGAGAAAGGGAAGACAAATAACATACGGGATCTAGACATAGGGGTAAACTCGTTAAGAAAAGGTTACCAGTTGAGATTAGGCATGATTAGGAATGATCGCGAAATGAATGCAGGCAGATCCGGTTAAAATCATAAATGTGTGGAAAAAAATAGATTTTCTTAAACCAGAGATATCGGACCTCCAATATATATGCACAAAACAGGAATGTTTAGAATTTCAAAACATCATAAAATATTAAGGAAGCATGTATCAACCTTCAACATACTTTGATATGTTAATAGTGGAGAAAAAAATCAACTCTGATATATTCAATACCTTCCAGTCGAAAAAGCGCCCTGAAAACCGGAATTGATTTTATTTCAACAATCACATTTGGATACCATTTTTACTAGTTCGATTATGTTTTGGGGTTTTCATGCAAAGGACTAAAATTATAAATGGTTTTTGTATCAATACTCTATGATAGCTTAGTCCGCAGATAATATATTTTTCGTAAACATCTGTTAACACAAATTTTAGCATGCACCACAATACCTAAAATTGCTGCCATTAATTAATAGATTTGTGTAAAAATTTAAAATTGAAGTGCATGCGCGAACAAACTTCTATATAACAAGAAAAATATGATGCATAAAATATTCATACTTTGCATGAAGACATGCTAGACTAAAGTCCACTTATTTTTCCTGTTATATATAAAAATGTACTCGTGATTTTTTTAAATTTAATAATATGCTATAGACGTTTGTTCGTGCATACGCTTCAATTCTCGTTTTAAAGTATTCTTATACACTGAAGAGATATACTTTTTTTTAAAAATATTTTTTGTAATGGGTCGAGCAGTAAAGCTGGGATATTTCAGATGAACAGACCTACAGGTATTGTGTACCGAATGTCTCAAACGTATTGTATCTAATGTGATATTCCAATTTTCGTTTGAAGGGCACGGCCCCCTGTGCCCGTGGCTACACCACTGCTGCTATCTGTGTTATTTTTATCTTGGCTGGAAAGCTCGGTTCAGTTTCTTATAACAGCGACATATACTTCCTCCCACAACTTCCTCTTCAAATTCATTACTTAATATCCTTTCAAACATTTTTTTTAATCACGGTGGACGTTTCTCTATATCTTCAATTAGTTTCTCATTGTCTTCATCACTAGTTAAAGACATGGTTGAAGATGGCTTCCAACACACTTCTGGTTTCACACTGCAAAGGGAGAAAATAATAATATTCTCGTCTTCGAGGGACAGTTCTGTCGCCAGTGTACGGCCTGCTATTTACTTCCATGCATTTTGAAGACTTGGGCGACTGTTTTGTCTCGGAGCTGTCTCCCAGCTCGGCAAATTTTCTGTCTCTGTGGCCGCAGTGTGCGCGCTCCCATAATATTCATTGAATTTTGCCTTGGAGACGAAACAGTCGCGAGACAAAACGTTCCCAGTGTGCGTGACCTAAGGTGTTATTCCTATATTCTCCCACCCGACATTAAAATTTGATGATGTTGTTGAAACGATATTCCTAGTAACATCTAGTATAATGACAATTTTTAAATTATTATTCAATAGAATTTTTGAGAACGCTAATACTTGAAAACCCAATTAAAACCCAGCATAAGGAAAAAAACAATAGAAACCTATTTTTATTTGCTCTCTCACCGGATATTTCCTGTATACCCATAATTGACATGGCACAAACGAAAATTCTAATGGCACAAAGGACAAACGAGATGCGAACGATTTTCACTTTCAGAGTTCAAGAGAAGAGAGACCGTATCGCCTGTTCCCCCATCTTGCTTTCACCGTACATTATAAACCGTTAGAGGACAAACAAAATAATTTTCGGGACAAAGGAATGAGCAAAATAAACTTTGAATTTATAGAGCTGGAAAAAGCTGTCGTTTCACAAACCCTCCGCATTATATTTTTATATTTCGGAAACCCTGGGGGAACAAGCGATTTTTTTTTTCGGAACAAATGAGCGGAAAAAATAAATTTTGAATTTGTAGAAGTTGAGGCCAGTCCCCACTTTGATCTCGCTATAGTTTGGATGCGGTGAGTGAACAAACGAATTTTTTTTCGAACAAACGGGCACAAAAGAATGAAACGAATAAAGTTTGAATTTGAAGAGGTGGAGGGGCAGTTCCCCCACTTTCATCTCGACTCACAACAATTGAAAAATTTGCTCAACATTGTCTGAAAAACAACCAGAACATATGTAAGTACTAGGAGAATTGGTGCAGTGTTGCCAATAAAAATGTTTAAAAAAAACCAAGAAGAAAATACCCCGGGTACCCAGGATCCATGTATTCCGGATACGGGTTAATATATTCTGTATCTATTTGTTTAAGTCAGTTGTATTATTCATATATAAAATTCATGTGTTAAGCCTGTATGAATTTGAATTTTATCCAAGGCATTTTGGTAACTTTTCCAGCTTCTCATTTCTGGTTACGAAGCCCAGGCACTCCACTACATGTGGAGTTTTCAGTTGAGGAATCTTTCTGTTATTATGGAGTACGAAACAATAGCTATTATTAACTATTCCACAAATAACCTTGCGTATGATAAGTGTTGAAATTTACACAGAAAAATTGAATCGGCAGTTTGAAGAAGGCAATAAACGCCAAAAATGTGAAAATCTACTTTATGCCGGATTTGATATCTGGAAGGGATGGCGCATCTATACAATACACAAAAAAAAGCAAAAAAACGTGTGTAAAACCTTCAAAAATAGGTGCGAATTTGAGATGGGCAAAACTAGCGTAACAGCTATTTTTCACTGCTTCATGGGATAAATTGCTATGACTGCTACAACGGATGAAAAACAGCAGTTACTGGCTTAGCTGCTATTTTTCTCCGAAGCTTGTTAATGGTAAAACACATTGTTTCCTGTTTTCTAAACAAACAGAACTGCTGGGAGAACGGAACAAAATGGCAGAGACTTGTCTGCAGAGAGGACAACCATGATGTGTGAACACTACGTAATTAATAGCGTCTGTTATTCGTGTACGGAATTGATATAAAGAGCTCTCACAAAGCAGTGCTTGGTAGTTGGCTACTTGGAGTAATGGATAAGGCGTCGGAGTTGTAATACAGTGGTCCCGGGTTCGATACCAGTTCATTGCAAGTTTTTATTTTTAAAATTAAATAGGTTATTTTGAAATGTTATTGTGTAATTTGTTTTATAACTTTATTTGCATTTAACGTTTTTTGTAATATTTTCCGTTTATTCTGATTCTGTAGTCCAACTCAGATTTAATAAAATGGTAAAAAAAATGGGTAAGGCATTGGACTTGGGATTCAGTGGACTCGGGTTCGGTACTCCTTCACCTAAAGCTTTTTAAGAGAAACTCCTTTTTATTTTGTAGTTTCGAAGGAAAGCTCTGTCTTTGTCTTGCTATTAGACTTTTTTCTTCCTTTGAAGCAGTGAAAACAGTACGCACATTAAATAGTTTATAAAATTCACATAATTTAGAAAAAATGAACCAGCAATTTGAAGAAGTGACAAATGCTAAAAAATCGAAATTAGTTTTTAATTAAAAACGCACCTCAAGTTATACCCGCTTATCATAAGGTAGCAGAAAAGAACGATAGCTAGATATAGAATTATTCATCTGGCCTTGGAAATATTAGTCAGTTTGAAGAAGGGAACAACTATTTTCGAAGATTCAGTCTGACTCAAACACGATTCAGTCGCATGTGCAATAAAAGAGAACACCATACCTGACTTTACCAAACTTCTACGTGCCCTTGGTCACTAATTG
>JAGDQP010008992.1:0-60851 GCA_022664845.1 Lepisma saccharinum
CTTTGTGTCACTATGGCGAAAGTATTGCCTTTGTAATAAAATTAAGAGACAGTATCCTTCCGCCATAGTGACACAAAGAAAGTCACTCGCAAAATAGATATCACTTCTTTTGTGAGTAGAATTCTTGCGTCACTCTTCTTTTTACCCCAAACGGGGTTTTGTACTGATTACAAGAATACAAGGCAATAAAACCTACATTGCGTAGAAACACTGAATTCTTATCTACAATGAATTGCAAATTTAAACAAAGTTCGTGTTAAAACGGAAAAATAAAAATAATAAAAAAAATAAAACGAAAATGGAAAACTGGAGTATGAGTAATCGTGTGTTTCACTAAACAATTGGAAAACATAATAATTATATCTTTTACGAACTCCTGGGGTTCTCAGTGCCGTGAGTATAAAGGTTTAGAAGTTGTTACTTTTACGCCCCCTTAATTTTCCAAAGAGTCCAATTTCAGTTTACGTTATAATATATTTTGCATAGTTGAAAACGATTGAGTTTTTTTTTAATTTAAGAAAAAAAAAATGCAATCCATTCTGAATTACACTTTACAAAGAAATCCAATCTAAAACTACACAAAGCTGTTTTGCATAAACTAAACACATTTTCTCTTTCAGCAAGACTATAATTTAGTTAGGACCCTTCTTCTTTCCAATAAGCAGTTTCCGGAAAATATTTGCTGTGTTGTTCCTGGGTTGACCTTCGCAATTAAGTAATTTGGCAGCTTCCTTGCATCAAGGTTATCAATGAACTCCTCGCACTTGTTTTTAACACAAGTATTTCCTTTATCTCTGGCAGAGCAGAAAGTGGTACAGAAGTCATCAGTAGGCCACGGAGAACGAGCACGTGTTCATATTTTCTCTTAAGGTAAGCATCTATGACATAACAGCTATCATTTTATGTACAGTCGAGATCAAAAATATGTGGTAGGTCATGTGTATAGCAAGGATTTGGCGGAGTTGTAAGATATGTGAATTGTTTTACACGACAATAGTTTACTCACTGTAAGTCTATTTGGTTTGATGCATTCGTTGTTCTTCATTAATTCTTAATGGCAGACCTCCCTCCCTAAAATGGCTGGCTTTTAATCTAATTTTTGTCCGCAGGCTAGCGCCTCTACCAAAATCGGTAGAAAGAGACTGATTTCAGATTTGCACTCAGTAGATCTGGACTTATTCGGCCGTTTTAAATATGATTACTCTAAAGCTGGTAGGTCCTTTCTTACGTGGTTAGATTCTTTCATTTTAAGAATTCAAATTAATTTCATTATACCCATCCCGGTAAGTTGACATATGATTTGTTATAAATTTATATGTATATTATAAACCTGTTTATATTTGGTTTTATCGCCCACCTTAGGGCGACTGGTAACCTGAACTTCACGTGAGTAAATCTACACTTGACATGACGCTCCTGTGGTCTTGTGGTAATGGTTATTCATGTGAGATTTCCGAATTTATATAGCGAACTGTGATCTCGTTGAAAACTAGATGAAACATCGATATACCGAATCGTTTGTATCGAAAATAATAGTTTAAAATAGAACATAGATTATATAAAAATTATGTTCAATATTGATATTAGCTAATAACTTTTTAAACTTTTTTAATTTTCAATATTTAGTTTCTGTAAAACATCGATTGATTGACCCATACAACAAAAATCATAAGATCCAAATTTGAATTTATTTACGGCCTTCAGACCTCTTAGGGCCATATTTATGAATAACCTCCAAGAGGCATTGAAATTATATACTCCTGGGAGCCACCCACCTCTTTGGAGTGATTCATAAATATAGCCCTTAGGCTCATGCCAGGATAGGGTGGGGGAGAGACTGAAAGGTTCAGGGAGCTCGTCCAGGGTCTAGTTGGTACGTACCATCCCGACATTTGCCTGGTGATTGAGGAAAACCCTCAGTCATGATAGATTGGCGCTGGGATTGTTCCCAAAACCTTCCAATTGCCAAATCAACGCTCTACCAACCGAGCGCATAAGGTTCTAGTCACGATCGTGGTGCTGGGAAGGCGTCACAGGCCATCAATACTAATTTTCTCGGAATATGATCAGTTTGTAAAGTACTGACGTTTGTTTTATTTTCTTAGTAGTAAATTTTCTTACTTCTGTCCGTCTGTCGAGAACTTTCAACTCAGGAACTACTAGGGTTAGGAAGGTGATTAAGGTGTCGTTGAAAACGTCTCGGCGAGACTAGCTCAAACCCGTATAGATGACACACATTGCAGGGGCGGATCTAGAGATAGGGACGGTGTCAGATATAGGGAGGCAATTCGTATATTTGGAACTACTATGGCTAGGAAGATGATTGATGTGTCGTTAGAAAGGTCTTGGTGAGATTAGCACAAACCCTTATAGAGGATACAAATTGTAGGGGCGGATCCAGAGATAGGGGAGACGATTTGTATCTTTGGAAATACTTGGGCTACGAAGGTGGTTGATGTGTCGTTGGAAAGGTCTCGGCAAGACGAATCTAATACCGTATAATTCATCCAGAACGTAAGGGCGGATCCCAAGATTCGGGGAGCACGATTTTCAAATTTGGAACTACTAGGGCTAGAAATGTGGTTGAGGTTTCATCGGAAACATCTCGCCGCAATTTTGCCAGTGGAACATTGGTTATCCAAATAGGATGCTCGGTGCTGAAGCCTGGCGGTAGCTTTTATGCACAGTCCTGTGACTGAGCTCCACTTCGCTTGTCCATTTCAATGACTGTTTGCATATATCTTTAAAAGGATTATTTCTGGTTGTAAATGAAAAACAGGTCAACAATGTAACCACCTTTTGAAAAAAAACAAAAAAAATCCGAAGATCATACGAAATAGTTACAATGTTAATTCATGATAAGGATGCTTATAACTAGTACTGTTATGTTACAGTACTTTTTACACTGGAACACTAAACAACTTACTTATAATACCATTGACTATAAATGATACTCTTATATGAAAGAGTGTAAGAGTTATGCTTAAAAGAAAACGTGAAAGGAAGGAAACTGATATACAAGTAGAAGCGATATCTGATTCAGATCAGGTCCCCGTGGTGGCCGTAGAGCGCACTTAATCTAAACCTGAGGATACGTAATAGTACTGGCTTTAAACAGATAGGAAGACTTCTTAGAGTTCATGATAGTCTTTTTAGTCACGTGATGACAATTTATTTCCACTTTTTTATTATAAAAAAATAGCAAACAATAGGGCGTCCCTATTAACCTTAGCGTGAGTTAACCAGTTTGCATATCAGTTCGCAAACAGTAATTCTTACTATAATAACAAGATGCGATGAGTAGGTAAGAGTTATTAATAATTCAAATAACAGCAAAAAAATTGTTTCCAAGATTTACTGTTTGCCAACAGTTCTCTGAATTTTTTTTTTTACGTGGCTACTCACTCATTCATTCACGACAAGAAAATGATCTTGACACAATACTTAACGTTTTCTTTTTACACTTTAATAACTGTCTTCTTCTTTCGTCTCGGGTTATGTAATCTGACAATAATCCAAGGTAGACTTGTTTCGTGCCTACGGGCTTCTCATGCACGTGTTTTGAACTTCGTCAAAATAACACATGATGTCAGCAACCGTCTTAATT
This sequence comes from Lepisma saccharinum, assembly GCA_022664845.1. Taxonomy (NCBI): domain Eukaryota; kingdom Metazoa; phylum Arthropoda; class Insecta; order Zygentoma; family Lepismatidae; genus Lepisma; species Lepisma saccharinum. Next base: position 3,608 of record JAGDQP010008992.1, read on the forward strand.
TTCTCGACAGTATTCTGCTTTCTAATAATTCAGTATTGCAACTATATTTACGATACGATAATGTTCTTAATTGGCGGTCCGCGAGCCACATTCGACCCTCATTGACTTAACCTGACATTAAAAACACCCATACATTAAAAAAATAAATAAAAAAAAAATCAGTAAAGTGAATCAATAAGATTTAATAAATCTGTAGTCCATCTTTTTTAAGTTTCCCGCTTTGTTGGGGAGGGTATAGGTAGTCCGTGTCGTAGCCACTAGGGGCGGTGTATTCTTTTGTAATCCAAGGTCCGTTAGATGGCAATGCTGTCGCTTTGCAAAATATCGACGGTATTATATAACGCTATTAAATAGTTCGGTTTTTTTTCTTTTTGTTTTCTAAAAGAAGGGATTATCTGTAACGGTTAGGAACAGTAGAATTTCGGGAATAAAGTAATTTGAATTTCGTGAGTGAAAATATTAAAAAATCGTAAGTGTTAGGAGGTAAAATTTCATAAATTTTCTTGAGTAGATAAGAATAAATGTTTGCAATGACTATATATTATAAATTATATATTTATTTAGTCAAGTTTTTCACATCCTTCTTCCACATCTGCTAAAACAAAAATCAACAATTTGATAAACACATGTACAAGTATGAAGAAATTTATTCGCCGGCCGGGTAGCCGTGCGGTCTACGCCGGTACGCCAATCGACTCGAAGGTCCCGGCGAAGCCTGGGTGTGGATTTTAATAGCTAAAGGTCGAATCGTGACGGGCCGAAGTCCAAAGTTACTAGACTCGCCCATATAAAAATAAAGTTTACCAAAGTTTAAGAAATTTATTCAGCTAAATTTTCATAGGTATATGATGAAAACAGCTCCAAATTTGTTATTGTTAGATTTATTCGATTGTTGGCCATCACACGGAAAAATGTTGAAAAATAGATTCTCACACTCTTAATTTAAAAATTTCATTTGCTCTTTCCGATAGCGTTATTTTCGGTGTCATAATATTTCACGTGTTCTACTTGTTTTTCCAAAGTCTTTCACTGCGAATACCGCCGAACACACACACAATGAATTGTTTTGTAATAATATAGTTCGTATTTTCTCGCTAGATGGCAAACCATGTTCGTAAAATTGCTGCCATCTATGGAGAATTTAGTGTACTACATTTTTACTTTTTCCGATTGTTTAGGTATTGTTTTCGTGAACGAATGATTGATTAAAAATTGTATAATTTCATGAGTAGTGCTCAGAATTCGTGGATGGAAGCAAGATATCCAAATTTCTCGAGTATTTCGTGAGTTGATAACAACATTTTTACAAAATCTTGACAACCACCATGCGATTTATTAAGTGTTTAAAATATTTGCGAGTCGCGAACTTCTGCTATCACTACTAATGGTGACTAGATCTTGTCCCCCTGTACACTTCATATAATTATAAAATTATTAATATACGTGCCCATTTGAAAAATTGAATTGAGAAAGTCTACTACAGCGCATGGTAGATACTTGAGTTTGGTCCTTTCAAGGTTTCACAATAAACAACTTATCTATGACCTTGATAGCATCTCAGAGGCACAAGCATTCATTTTTGTAAAATAAGTTGACAACACTGACAACTGGAGTGCCTAGAGTAGGACAAACCCACAGTACTTCTCCGTTGTATCCAATAATGTTTATGCCAAGTTTGGTGCAGATAGGTCTAACGAAATGGAAGCATTTAAAGCAACACTGCACCAATCAAAACTATTCCGGCGGTCCTGAGCTAGTATAGCCAACACCTTTCCAGCAATAGCACATTCATCTGTCTACACATGGTTCCTGAAATTTAATTAGTGGAGATGGACAGACGGACGAAGTGAGCGGGAATATAAAGTCCATTTTTTATAACTTTGCTATCAAGGGATCTAAGAAAGGATAAATCTACTGTTAACATTCACCAGAATATACTAGAGCAAAACTTACATCTTAGTTATACTTTGAAACAAACAAACTCGCAGCTAATTGTTCATTCATTTTTTTTCTTTAATGAATGAAAATAGATCACTGTTATTACTGCCAGCAGAGGACATTTGAATCTATGCATCTTATTATGTTACTTAGCAAAGAGATTTACAGCAATTACTAAATCCTAGAAAGAAAATTAAAATTGTGGGGTCCAATCAGAGAAAGTGATGAACTACAATCAATAAAGGCGTAATTCCTATTTGGCCGCATTTGCCTGGCATCTGTTTGCAATGTGATAATCACTGTTTAATGTCGGATGAACTATAAAGCTTCATAACCCATCCGAGAACAAACAGTGATTCATCAGATTGCAAACAGACGTCAGGTAAGTGTGACTAAGTAATTACGTCTTTATTGATTGTGTGGCTTATCACTTTCTCTGGATTCATTGCAGATTTTATTGCTTCCACAACTGATTTTCTACCTTTCTGCCATCAAACTTACTGTTTGATTAGACTTGGCCTCCGCCGTTGCTATGGAAACCAACCGGGTGTGGCGTCAAGCAAGACTACGTACATATATATATCGTGCATATACATGAAAGCTGTATAGCTGAAATGTACGTTTTCTTCATCTGTAACATTTCAATTCTGACACATATTATAGAACATTTTTTTTATCTTCTTCCTTTTCAATTATAGCCCTCGAGGAGTATGACAAGGGAGAAGGAAGAATGAGGGAATCGACAACGACTATGAAAAAAAAAATCATTCCAAGAGATAAACGAAGAAAACTAAACGGAAAATTGAATAATCATAGACACGGATGCGTTGTTAGGAAAAAAACATTAAAAAAAAAGCTTTAGGAAACATACTTTACTTAAACAATTCGTACTAAAAAAATAAAATAAAAAAATGTTTATGCATGACTAAAAAGAAAAGCAAGAAGTGCGCTCTCTCATATACAGTCACTTTATAAATTCTTGAATTGGTCAGTGCTTTTCTTTTTAGTCATGCATAAACAAAATTAGTTTTATTACGAATAGTTTAAGAAAAGTATTTCTTTAAAAAGTTTTTTTTTTCGAGTTGTTTCGGTGTTCAATACTTTTTCTCAAGCTAGTGTATTGTGACTAAAATCCTAAAGTGTTCTGCAACAAGTGAAAACCCCAACATAGTTGCAGGCTAGTATTTATTTTAGGATAAAGAAGTTCATAAAAATATTAATATATACTTTTAAAATATATAGAAATATATGAAAGTTACAATGGAATATTGTATTGTCACCCGACTTACGTCGCTGTGCAAAATTTCATTATTTTATGACGTCGGAAAATGAGTTAAATTAACGTTGCAAAATTTGAGTACACCACGAACCATTGTAAACTAAAGAAAGGAATGTAAAAAATAGTTGGAAACAGAAGATACGAAATAAAGAAGTCCTGAAGAAAATAGGCGAGAGAAGAACAATCCTGGGGACAATAAAAAAAGAAAGAGAGAAACTGTTTAGGACATTGGTTGCGTAGAGATTGTATACTGAGGGATGCAATTGAACGTATGGTTGCGGGAAATAGAGGAAGAAAACAAATCCACCTCCTTGACAGTATTAAGGAAGATACATCGTATATTGAGATAAAGAGGAGAGAGCAAGATCGTGATGAATGGAGAGGGATTAACTTCCGTTGAAGGACCTGCCGACTTCGCCAGAACACAGATGATGATGATATATTGATGAAATATCTTTATTATTTGGAAATATCTTCGAAATTTCCTATCATGATGCGGACAATTACGGTATATTCTGGAAGAATACTGTCGCCATATTACCAATGCTTCAGGAATTTCATGGAAAATTTTTGAGAAGAAAATATTTATGGAAAGTAATTCCTAGCTTCAACTTGAACAATAACGATGATGAAACAATTGATAATAAATTGGTTAAATATTTTGTATGAAGTATGATGTTACATGAACGGAGCGGAATTGTGGTCTCTACGAAACAGTGATGACACTTCCACAAAGTTCAAAGCCATCAAGTTGTGAAGCCACCAACGTGTGATTTCACAATCGTTTTTACTTTATGGATGTTTCAAATTGGTAAAACTGGTAACTCCAATGGCTAATATTGAGATTTTGCCTGCCCACTGTATCTACTTAGCCCGGTTGGTTCAAGCGATAACGTCGCTGATTTCGAGTTGGCAATGGGTAATCACGCGGGTTCAAACCCCGGAGCCGACGAACCTGACTAAGGGTTTCCTCTCAATCTCACCAGACGAAAGTCGGGATAGTAGCTTAAGTAATGCCCTGGCTGATATTTTCTCCGTTCTGTGCCCTACCTTATCTCAGCCTAAGCCAAAGATGATGAAAGGTCATAAATATATTAAGTTTAATTCCCACTGTGTCTACTTTACAAGATTGCCAACAAGAGCTTTTTATAAGTCATGAAATCTACACAGGAGCTTTCCTTCAAAACATTGCAAATTCTTATATTTGCATCTTGCGGCATTGAAACACGCCCCAAATTTAATGTGATCATATTTTTTTCAGTGATTACGAGGAGAATCGGGATAATTCCACTTCTTCTTTGTTGCAACAGTAAATTTGGTTACATTTTTATTTTCCCTCACCACTACGTGAAACATTTTTCGAAGTTTATTTATTCTTCAAATCGAGGAGAAAAATAACCGAGGATAAATTGCCTTAATCCCGGGAAACTTCCCGGAAACCGGGGGTGAATGATTCACCTACCCTCATCCCAAGATGACGCCAGATGAAGAAAAGATAATATCAATTTTAAGTAGGTGAATATTAAGGTTACCTCCAGTGAAAATATAAAAAAATTTACAAAATGGAAGAGCGCACCGTAATTGATTATTTCAATGCTTTCATATGGAATGGCCCTAATTCTTTTCTCTGTCATTCCCAGAAGAAGAAAACGACCAAGAAGACGGCCAAATTCAAGTTAAATAGATGAAATGTTTTTCATGAGAAATATGCATAAGGGCAGTAGGTAACCGAGAGTTTCGTAAAGTTGAAAAAAAGCGGGGGAGAAAGCTTCTTTCTCCAAGCAGTGGATTGAGAATTACACTGGTGGTTCTGATTACTACTTCTTCAGAACTTTTCGAGGCGGGGTGGGGTGTTGTGTTGTGCTCGGAGGGCAATGAGAATGACCCCTGGTCACAACTTCAACGATACACTGCTTTGAAAGCTTGGTTTTTGTTCATTTTTCATCCTATAAATATTTTCAAAGGTCTTGGAGTACACTTTTGCTTCTGTACATCCAAATTATGCCGTTTAAGGGTTTCTAAGCCAAGACCACATTTCCAGCATGTTCACAACATTCACAAAACTATGTCAGGAGTGTCAATCATTTCTTTATTATGCCATAACAATGCAGTACTTCTAGTGTTGAAATTCAGCGCTTTTATTTCAATTATTTCCTTTGTCACGTATGATGTAACAAAGAGGGTAAAGAAAAAAAAGAAAACAAAACGAAAATTCCAAAATCAGCATTTTCTTTACTCTTGACAGTACGAAGAGTGTTGACTTCCTTTTCTGTGGTGCATTTTGTTTGTCTTAGCTATTGTCGACACAAAGTTATTGTTGACATCACAGAAATTACGTACAGTAACATCTGAGTTGCATCGCTTTGGACGTACACGTATCTCTCAAGTAAGTATTGTTTTCTACGGTTGAAGAGCCCAATTTTTAATTATTTTCTTGAAGATAAAAATAACCAATAACAGATCTTGTCTCTCTTCCAGTTTATAGATAACAATTTATATTATCAAGAGGCGATTTTAAGTAAGTTTACAGCACCTTTGTGTGTCCAGAACCTCCGTGAAGTTGTGTCTTACAACAACGGCACAAAGGACCAAATATAGGGGCAATGGATTGTGCTGGAATATGCCGTAAAAAGTTTTGTTTGTGCTCAATTCCTCGCAAAATTAGGCAACGCTATTTTTTTTTTGTGGAAGGGGTGGGGGCGATGGAGGACCAGTTTGACGCTCAATATCGCAAGAACTATTAATTTTTGAAGTCGAAGTCATGGCTTGTGTAGGGTTCCCAACTGTGGGTTCATCCATTCCGGGACAAATATTTGCTGATAGGCCTGTGCATACTCATTTATCTGGGGGTAACATTTTTTTTTACAAATTTCTTGGTTGAATTTTACTTTCTTTTAAGACCTTTAGGCAACTATGGCTAAGGTCGTGTAGATAATGATTGGATAGTTTTTTTCTTCAGTTTGCAGACACTCCTCAATCTTCCCCCTTCTTCTGCTGCCTGCAGCAGCGTTTAACAGCAACCTCTGTAAAACCGATGCCTTCCACGGTACAACTAAGCTGTTATCAGCAGAACAAAGGCCGGGGAAGAAATTAAGTTGTTCTGTGTACAGAATTAAGCATTGATTCGTTTGAGCAAACTCTACCAAACATTGCGATTGAGATAGTTCCACACTTTCATATATTTATTTATTTATTTTTGTAACCAACGTACCGTATATTCATTATTCAAGAAACGGAAGATTGAATTCCGGAATTTTAATCGTCCCGGTGAAAAAAAAATCCTCCGGGACCGGGACAAGACGTAGAATTCCTGGTTAATCCCGCCCAAACAGGGACAGTTGGGAATCCTAGGCTTGTGGGTTATTTGTGCCAAATTCTGCCATGAAAAAGTTTCGTTTGTGCTCAAGGGTAACACTGCCAACTTTGATTTGGCACTGAGGAGTAGGGATTCTGCCAAGATTTTCAGTTTGTGGGTGGGGAAATAAAGTCAAAATTGGGAGGGTATAAGTGGAGTTTTGCACGGTTTCTATCGATTTTTGGCCGTAATAATCGTTTTTGGGGGTTACATCCCCACAGCGAGGGGTCTGGCGGAACCACTGCTGGGAGGGATACAGGTTCGAATCCTGTCTTGACTGAGGTATTTTATCATTTTCATCAGGCGAGTGAGGGATGGTACTTAGGCAAAACCCTACACACTGTTCTACTTAACTCTCTTTCCTAGAGAGTACTCCCTGAGGGACGTCATTCTACTAACCTGAGACGGGCTTAGACCCTAGCTACCTGTACAACCAATAAAAATGTTATAACAAAGTGACAAGAAGACAGGTATGTATCCAGAAGTTGGTTTTGGGAGGGAACCAAGGGCTTTCGGGGGAGTTTCTGAGTGTACTTATTCTGTATATAATTCTGAATTTCGGCTGAGGAGTCCGTCCGGACATCCCGAATCTCTTACCCCATAAATACGTTTCTGCAAGAAGTTGTTATCTTCTTCTTCTACATTTATGAGGTGATTTAAACAAAATTTGCAATAGGTGAAGAAGAAGACATGAAACATCAACGTGTAAGAATATGTGTTCAAAATACTAGCCAAAGTGTTTGCAGTAAGATAGGGTCTATCTCAAATATTCAAAGATATGAATTTTTTAATAATCTTAGAGAAACTCACAAATAAAGGTAGGCAAATTCATCTAATTTTAAATCAATTTTTCAATGTCCTTTAGTTCTGTTCTGTGACATGTTGAATATCAAATTTGTAATATTTTTCTGGGTGTTTTCCAACAACGCAACACATTTTGACTTACATTAGAGTTATGAAAACATTAAACCAGCCCACCGGGTCTAGTCGTTACGGTTGTGGGTTGCAACTAGGAAGGCATGCAGGTTCGATTCCTTCTGCCACTCATACTAAGATTTTTCATAGTTTCTCCTCAGAATCACCAGTCAAATGTCTTTACGCTACCTTGAAAAAGGCTCTGGCAGGTAAGAAGTGCTTGCCGTGGGATGTCATTCCCCAAATATGTGTGATGCGCTTAGATCACAACTATAACACATAAATTAAAATTTTAAAAATGTATGCATGTAGATTGACATTGACATAGGAAAAAAGTTTGGTAATAATTACAGAAGTAAAGGTACTTAACATTTTTAGTGGATTTCGAACTACCTGCTTCTGCTGGGATCGAACCAGGAACTAGGAACCACTTGGTTACAAAACAATGAGCTTATCCCTCAACAGATCGGGTCGGTTTTCAATAACCTACTGTTCTAAGAATAACATTTATGATAGAGCCGGGACGTGTTGGCACTAAAAACACTTGAAAACAGCCACTAAAATCTTCAGAACTTTCACTAATATCTTCGAAAATAGGCGCTGACATCTCAAAAACTATCTGTAGAAAGCTTGAAAATAGGGAATAAAATATTAAGAATTGACACACTCACACACACACACAAAATTGAAAATATGCACTGGGATTTCAAGTTTCGCCACTAAAATCCTTAAAAATAGGCACTAAAAATCTAAACCTTGAAAACAGACATTAGAATCTCAAGAATTGACACTTGAAATCTTAAAAAATATGCGCTAAAGTTGGTGCTAAAAATTGACTCTAATAATATAAACAAAAGTAATGTAAATAGATTTAAATGTGCAAAAGTTTCACAAAAATAATTTGTCAAAAATGGAAAGGAAAAACTTATTGACTGCTATCTTAATTAATATTCAGAATACCTTAATATACATACATCTGCTGAGAAATGTCTTTACATCATTGGGAGGAATGCATAACACTTTCAGATTTTGATTAAAGCACTGAGTTGATGAAAATGTACTAACAAATTGTTGAACTTCTTTCAAAATAAAATTGGTCTAACTCGTAAGATCAAAAAATAAACTTGAATACAGTCCATTTTATAAATCTTTTAATATTGAAGTACAGAGAAGACTATAGTCATTTTGTCTAATTAACGGATAGATGAAGAAATATATAATATAAATAATAGACACTCTGCATATTACAGGATAGATAAATAATTAGATAACATTAAATAAAAGATATCTTGTTTATATAAAAGGATTAAATAACAACATTAAGGAATAGTCATTTTGCCTAATTACAGGATTGATAGGAGATTGTATAACACAAATAATAACCCTTTTGCTTTTTTAAAGTGTAGATAATGGATTGACATTTGCCTAATATCAGGACTGTAGTTGTGATGATAGTATATTACACTATTTAGACACTGTAAAAAATATTAGTAGGAATTGGAAACGTACCGTAGTATTTGACGATATTCTCGATGCGGAATTGAACAAAACATCTAATTTATAAATGTCCTGAATATGGATCCATTCCACAAATTAAATTGTATCGTTGCAAACTTGTACTCTTTCTTATTAGCAAACCCAGGGATTCCGCCAGGATTTTCGGTTTTCGGGGAGGTGTAAAGTCAGAATTGGGGGAGGATGTAAGATAAGTTTTTTCACGGTTTCTATCGCTTTTTTTTTCTACCGTAAAATATTTATAGTTGAGGAGATGCTCTCGAAAATTTGGTGGGTGACACCCCGACAGGGTGGTCTGGCGGAATCACTGAGCAAACCTAACATGAAGTATAATTTCAGAAACTTCATTTTTTGTTTGTTTGGGTCAGTTATGTAATGGTAATAGTCTATAATTTTGGTATTTTCGTTTTTTTTAAAAAAAGAAAGTAATCAATTACCTATATAACAAAGCACTATATGTAACGTATTAGCAAACTTAAAACAAAGTGAAAGGTGAACAAACGTAGGCGTCAACCAGAAATGACAGATACTATTTTACTTTATCATTATGAGGTAATTTTGAAAGTGATAGGTAAATTAGATTCCCACCAAGTTTCAAAATGTAGGAGTTTTCAGATAATAGCGGGACTGGTTCTCTCAGGAAAAGAGGAAACCGACTTAGTCTTTTCAAAAAGCCCAAGAAATTGATAATTCAGTTTTAATATAAAAACTCCATGTATTCGGCTGTAAACTTACTGCCGAGTATCGATTTATTAGGATGCTTTCAATCAGGCGACACCATAGCTATAATACACAGTACTTTTCGACAATATGTACTTGGCACTTCTATGGAATTTCACGTAGTACACCAGGATTTTGACTATTTTCTTCTGGGAATTTTCAAGATTTTCTTTCGGGATTTGAAATATCTTCTTCAACTTCACGTACGACACCAAATCAATGTCCAAAGTGGCGCTAAAACTTTAGTTACGTCTATTTTTGTTTACTATATGCCATTCAGTAGGTGTCATTGGGTCTGTTTAATTGTGAATTTGAATGTTACCGTAGGCCTTTAAATGTTAAATGTTAAGGCCTTTAGGCAACATTATTTTAGGGCTGATCATGGGGTTAATTGGTAGAATGAAGAAAGAGGGAGGAAACTGGAGAACCCGGAGAAAACCCACGCATACGGTATTTGTCCACTACAAAGGCCACATGGGATGAGTTGGAATTGAGCACCAGAGGTGAGCGTTCAACTACTGAGACACCACAGCCCGGTTCCACTTTATGTTTACATTAAAGCCCCCTTTTAGGCTTCTTTATGTTATCGAACTGGTTATCTGCAGGCTCAACCAGATAGAAAGAAGACTTAAATTAATATTTAAAACTACTCAGTGGCTCGTTTAGAGTTAGGCGTTATCTTTCCTTCCAGTTGACCTATCATCATCAGCATCATAGTCAGCCGTTTTCTATCCTCTGCTGGATTTTGGCCCCTTTTCTTTCCACATATCTCGGTCTGTTGCTATCCTCATCCATGTAGCTCCTCAAGAACGCTTGATTTCATCTACCCATCTAGCATTTGGACGTCGTCTCGGTCGTTTCTTTTCTCTAGGAATCCAATCTAGTATATTTGTCGTTCATCTTCCATCTGTTCGGCTAGTTATGTGACCGGCCCATCTCCACTTCATCTTGTTCTTAGTCTTGATTACATCCTCTACAATTGTTTGTGCGCGAATCCATTAATTTATCTTCCTGTCCCTCCTGGTTATTCCTAGCATGCATATCTCCATTGCTCTCTGTGTGACTCTTAACCAGTTAACCTATACAACATTTTATATCATGCCTTCCATTTTTCATCAGGAGTTAACCTTTAGAACTGTTTCGTAATCGACTGCGGTGGATATGAGAGCGCGTCTCATGCTTTACTTTTTAGTCATGCATAAACAAAATTATTTTGTACTTTTTAGTACGAATTATTTTTTAAGAAAAGTGTCTTTAAAAAGTTTTTTTATTATTTTTATTTTCAAATTACATATTTTCTCAGATATCTTCACGTGCTCGAGGAAGTTTACTTACTTCAGGTTGAATAATGTCAGTGTATTACTTAAAATGTTTCTCTTTCCCATTTCAGATAAACATGGCTGTTATAACTCCATATCTGATGATGTTATGGTACGGCCTTCTGGCTTCTTTAGGGTTCGTCGTTTTGTACTACCTTAAGATATACATACGGACAGTTCTACTCATTATGAAACTTCCAGGACCACCAGCACTTCCTATTCTGGGAAACTCTCTCATGTTCATTAACCTTGACGGTAAGTAACATTTATTCTGTAGTACAGTCTCGAATTTTCTCTCAATTGGGTCCTGGTCGATCACCGTTTATAGAACTAAGACCAGCTTTTCATGTACACAGTATCCGCATGCTTGGCTGAGCAGCCAATAGAAATATCTGTTTTGTGTTTCTATTGGCTACTTAGCAAAAGCGCAAGCAAAATACAACATGAGCGCGTACATGAAAAGGCAGCCAAACAAGTTGCCTCGCATGTGACGTCATTGAAGTTTTCCAAAGATGTTAGACTTAAAGAATGTGCCAAAATTATATATTCTAAATCCAAACATAACATCGCCAGTCCGCCATCTTTGTGTGCTCAGCAACAATTTAGGAGAATGGTAAAGATTTAAAAGTGAAAATGATCAGCTAATCCCTGAAAGTAAGGGAAACATTCTTTCAACACGTTAATCTGTCAGGATTGAAAACTAGTATACCGCTAAGTTCATCGAATTAACTTTCTCTTTAAGGCTAGCTTCTCATGCAAGCGCGCGTTGCTTGGGATAAGGGTGAGTAGCCAATTGAAACACGTGTTTGAGTACGTGCTCTACGTGTAACACGAGTTCTATTGGCTACTCATAGAAATTGCAAGCGAAGCACGCGTCGAACACCTGCAAGGAAAGCCGGCCTAAGTCTTTACTACTTTCCTAAATTCACAGGGAAGTAGAAGTCACAGACAAGTTATACACAGAAGTGAAACTTTATGCTTTATTGGAGATTCAAAGCAGACAATAAACAACTACAGCACCATATACGAAAAATGACTGATCTTGCAGCCAATCATAGTTCACTTGTTCTGCGTTTCTCATGAGCAACGAATTCTGATGAGAACTGACTCAGTCCGTCAGAGAGAGAGAGAGGGAGAGAGAGAGAAAGAGAGAGAGAGAATATAAGAATGCGCTTTCTATTTGTAGTACAAACAAAAGTCACAAAATAAACTATAGGAAATCTCACTTCCAGTGAGTATTCAAGAACAAATATATATATATTTTTAAATCTGCAACAATGGCGCCGCAAATTGGCGACCTAGTGAACCACTCATGGCGTTACTAGTCATAGCCACTCAGTTTTGAATTTGTGATGTCACGCAGGTTTTGTTCAATTAACATGAGGCATATTTGTCAATCTATGTATGACTTATCTATGATAACAAGAGCTTGTTGGACAGGTGAGCGAAGCCATCGAGATAAGTTATCGTAACTCGTTGCGACTCATTTGGCATACGAATACGAGAGACAAAAGCAACCAGAAAAGTTCATGTGAGCTTATTCTTTAAAAAAAAAAATAGCTTCGTTTGCGAAATACAGGGTATCCAACTTGAAACCTAAAATTATCATGTCACAGTGGTAATGAAATGAATATTTTTCGATAAATTATAAATGATTCAAGGAAGTAAAAATATGTTATTGGTCGTATAATTTCTGTCAATAGGGTGGATATTAGAAGTAAAAAAGTGCAATCGTTGGGTTGACGTGAAAATTTCAATCTAATATTTTCCATGGTATAAGGAGAGTGAGTTTAATTCAAAATTTGACGTGATTACTAGTTTCTATGGTAACGATATTTAATGAAATTCATATTCGCTCATCGAATGAAAACATATGGACCGATTCCAACCAAAATTGGCATAATATTATTTGCAAGTGTTTTAACAATTTTGTAAATTATAGTACTGTTACTGTTAACGTTTTTATGATAATGACAGTCTTTTAAACACATTCACGCATCACTTGAAATATCAGCTGTACCCATACCAACCAAACTTTACATGAAAATAGAGGGCGTTCCTCAAAACATTTTAAAATTAATAGTACAAGTAGACCTATATTTTATATTGGTTGTAGTAGTTGAAGTAGCAATAATAGTAGAACGGTAGTAGTAACGGTAGAAGTAATAGTAGTAACGAACAGAGTAGTAATGAATAGTACGAAATAACCATTTAACCCTACCTAAGTCAGTGATTCCGCCCTGTTGGAGTGTCATCCCTCAAATCCTTGAGAACACTCGCAACTCAAATTTTTTTACGATCAAAAATCGATAGAAAACATGCAAAACTCCATTTACACTCTCCGAATATTGACTTTACACCCCCAAACCGAAAATTCTGGCGGAACTCCTTTGTAATGTACCCACGGATTCTTCTTTTTTAAGACTTCATCAACAATAGCAAAATATAGGAAAAGAATCAACATTAAAAAATAAAAGTTCTTGTGTGATCAATTCAAAGAGGCAAGACTAAACATACCACGCTTCTATCACCTACGTCTACACAAACATGGGAAGCGGGATTTACTTTACACAAATCGTGATGTCATTGCTGAATGAAACTCATAATTCTTATGATTACGTATTTTCTACGCATTAAACAACTGACTTATTGTAATAATAACACATTTGTTAATTTAATTGTAATGCCATCAGTAATTAATACTTATGGTTTGGCAGGGTAAAGAGAGCTGTCAATTTACCCACTTGTCAGCCATTTTAAATTATGCCATTTGCAGGAACAACCTCATTAAAATTTACTTTAGAAAACAATAATTGTATAACGTTAATTTTTCTCTATGTAAATTACAATAAATAATGTTCACTTCAGATCTTAGAAAGGCAAAAAACACTAAAATTTCAATAACCTTATGTCAACTTTTGTCACAATCACTTCAGAAAAGTATTGTTTGGAAGTAATTTTGACGGGTGCCGGTAGATTGCAGCACACGTAAGGGATGGAAATAGCTCTTGGCTACTTTGTCCGCCTTGGCCAGTTTACACTTCCTTCCGCTACATAAAAGAAAAGTAATAGTGGTTTTCTTACTCCAACTCGAATATAGTGTAATAAGTAGCCTGGTATTTGTCACTTCATCTTATTTAACTGCCCCCTTAAGCGACTAACACTACAACTTCAATGTTCTGGATTATACATGAGAAACGATATGACCTTTATGAGGAGTTGTTCCACGTACCATCCGGAAGACCACCAAATACTTCAGCTAGTATTTCATATAGTTAAGCAGGGATTCTGACAGCACCCCCCACACGAGAAGGTGTGACCCCTCCAAATCGTCGGGCACCCCCCTAAACTTAAAAAAAAAATACCGTTAAAATTGATAGAACCCCTGCAAAACTACTTACATCCCAAACTGAAAATCCTGGTAGAATACCTGCGGTTAACCTAGAGTAACGTACTAAATTTGCTAACTTTTCCTTTTCAGAATTCACCAAAATTGGGAAAGAACTCATGGCGAAGTACTTTTCGCCTATTAGAGTCTGGTTTGCTGTGTATCCTGTAGTCATTTTAACAGCTCCTGAAGACATTCAGGTTAGTAAAAGTTTGAATTTCATTTATGGCCTTTGTATAACTATGGTGTGGTATGGGGAGAGCATATTGGAAGGACGTTGGCCAGTTTAGAAGGTACTATCCCGTCATTAGCCTGATGTGACTAAAGATAAATACTCTGGGAAAATTTCAATCAGGATGGCTGGCCACAGGGATTGTACCCAGGACTTCCGAATGTGAAGCGAACGCTCTACCGACTGAGCTAATGTTGATCGGTAGGTAAATAGAGATTTAAAGGATAGTTGAAGATTTCACAATTTTTTTTCCATATTATAATTGTTATTTTTATTTGTCAAAATGTCAACTGCAAGGTTGTTGAAACGATCGAAAGACTCATAATAATTATGCGACGAAATCAACCGAATAAAGGCATGAATATAAATTATTTTAGTAGTTTATGTATGTACAGAGATAAAGATAAAAAGATATAATTCTATAATTTTAGTTGTTTCCTCTTATTAAAAAGGAATAGAGAAAATTAGTTTTTAAAAGTAAGTTTGATATAAATATTATCATTTTTTATTGTAACTGTTAAATTACAGTAACATAATAATAAATAATAATAACCACTGACGTAACAGACCGAAAGGTCCTGAGTCTGCCCCAACGCCATCTGTCCACGGTTGAAGGAACTGCGTCCACCCGAGTGACGGTTGTGTGATCAGCACTGCGCGCCACCTGTCCACATACAGGCGTATTAGGGGCTTTCTAGACCGAGTGGCTATCAACGTCTTTATTCACGTGACTCCTCAGTTTGCCTCACGACGCTGGGTGGACGCCGAAAAGTGGGACTCCATCCGGGGATTGAACCCGGGACCACGTCCGCGGACATGAGCCCAACGCTCTAACCACTAGACCACATTGTCAATCATATGGAGTGGTTCATGAGTTAGTGGAGCACACATGCGAACATGAAGGTTTTTTTAAAAATGTCTCTTTCTATTCAACCATATTCACGCCCATTAAAATTATTATTTTTTCAAAACTAGAATTACAATATTTTCAACATTGATACTTTTAAACCTGATACTTTTAGGGAATAAAAACTGTTTTTACTTGTTTCTAACCCATACGTAGGCTTACTGAAGCAAAGTTGTAACATGATACTATTTTCAATACAAATTATATTTTAATTCTTGTTCTACCATTCAAAAAAAATCGATTCTTGTTCTACCATTTATCTTTTCTTGATTCGTGTACATCTCGTTCTCACTTTTCTATACGTCCATCCATGTAAAATAGGCATTTTCCTAAAACGGGGCGCAATTAACGCGATACGTCTCTGCCTCTAGCTTCCGAGCAAGTGTCACTGTCGAAAGTTAAGAGACTTTGGGACATTGACCTCTCCGTGCAATTGTCACTAAATTCACCTCCGTGCAAGTGTCACAAACTCGTATATAATAATAATAATTATTATTATTGGTGCATCCGTAGTGAATGATATAAAATGGGTTCAAAATTTATTATTGCAATAATATTGCAACACTGACAGATGTGGTGCTTTGGGGGTGAGACCCCCCCCCCCCCCCACAAACGTGTTTGTATCGTATCGAGGAGTATTCATGCAAATTTGATGCATGTACTTTAAATAATATAAAAGCATTTGTGAATATGTTAGCAACACTGACTATATTGGTTGTTTGAGGGGGGTTAAAGCCCCAAAAACTCGTTTGTAGGGTGCCGATTAGTATTCACGCCATATTGGTGCATGTACGTTAAAAGGTACAAAAGCATTTCCGAAAATTACATTTTGTAATAAAGTGTCAGCACTGGCAACTTCGGTACTTGGGGTTCTTAAGCCTCCCTAGTCATTTTTGTATGGTATGGAGGAATAATCATGGTAGGTTTGGTGCGGATACATTGAATGGTATAAAACGCTTTTGTAAAAATTGAATTATACAATCAGATGACAAGACTGACAAGTGAGATGATTTGGGACTGGGAAGTGGGGACCCCCACAATTTCATAATTATTCCAAGCATGTTGGGGATACGTTGAGCAGTTTCAGAAACTTTACAGAACAAAGAAGCAATTGATCCAGCTAGACACAAAGAGTTCCTCTTATTCTCACCAGGGAACAGGATGTTACTAAACCTCAGTGTTACCTACCGTAACTTTGTTCTCTGAGCAATCGCAAAATTGCAGGCACGCAAGAACACAAACAGATAACTAAACTTTTATTTAATTATAAAATATTATTATACGTAACATTAATTAAAACAATCGTATACGCGTACAATAATAAATTCTTATGCATTCTGTGCGCAGATGTACCGAATGACCCTAGCTTCGTTTGTAGATCGCTGACTTCACATTTAGAAGTTCCTGGGATAAATCCCAGCAGCCTGTCAATCTGTCTGAGTTTCTTTTCTCAATCGTATTAGGCTAATGCAGGAATGGTACCTTCGAAATTACATCCTGGTCCTGGTCGACTACCTTCCCACATCTTCTACCGTACACTGAGCTAAAGATGCCTAGTGGTCATAAATAAAAATCAATTCAATTCAAAGCAACAGATGTTACACGTAAAACAGCCGTACCTTCATCCTTCATCAATTTTGAACCGAATTTCATGATTTATTCATCAAATTAAAGGTAACAAAATTTTCTTTAAAAGGTTGGTATTTCTGCAAAGGTTTGAGTAAATGTTATTTAAGTGACATTATTTTCTTTCTAAAACTGAAAAGTGTTCACAAACTTGAAACCGTCAACATGTTACTACAAATGACACACTTTAAATAATGAAAACCTTTTATATTTTTTTTTTTTTTAAAAAAAGAATGCTTTAAATTGGTCCAGTAATTCTGGAAATAATCAGCGTTGAATATAGTGATCTAAAAATCCAAGATGGTCAAGTAGCAGATATGTAAGTAGCACACATTTACTGTGTTAGAAGTTTGGTGTTTTAATTTAGAGTGCAAGGATAAAGTCGCTAGCAGACTCCACTATGCATATCTCTTCCTCTTTTTTCTTCTTCTTTTCTTTCAGAAAAGTAACGTCAGAATTGTCGTGGTGTTAAAGCATTGAGTCTGGCACGAATTATTTGCATTGTCGGAAATCGGACTGTTAGGGCTAGCACGATTTCTACTGCATATTTGGTTTGTGAATGTTGATCTAAAATGATTTTTTTTTCTTTTTTCTTTTTCTTTTTAAGGAAAGAAGTTTGTGATTTTAAAATAATCTCCACTATTCAGACTATTTTATCTTCGATCCTGTGCTCACCATTTGTCGTATCCTTATCCTGTTAATCCAATAAATATACAGTGTTTTTCCAAATTATGTGGACAAACTTCGGGAGATGAACACTCACACCGAAACACTAAACAATACCTGTTCCGTTGACGAAATACAGGGTTTCCAACTTTGAGCCCCAAATCGACTTGTTACAACGAATAATAATAATAATAATAATAATAATAATAATAATAATAATAATAATAATAATAATAATAATAAACATTTCTCGATAAAACATTAAAAGATACCTGATAGTGTAATTACGTTTTAGGGAGTTCATTTGTATCAATAGGGTATATCTTAAAAGTTAATTAAAATGTTACGTCATGTGTTTTACAGTGTTGCCACCCTGGTATAAAGTTTTTTTTCTTCAAATGGCACTTAGTCAGTTTATTGTATACTTATTTCTTGGTGATGTTAAAAAACTATATCTGCAGCACAGAATGCAGTGTTGCCAACCATGGATAATATTATTTGGTAAAATTTTCAAAATAAACATTTTCAACATAAAATGTTAAGGGTTCAAAGTTGTATCTCTTGTTTCGCGAAAATGGAGCATATTTTGTTCTAAAGTTGGTCTTATAATTTGGAACTACAGTACTCTGTTTTTTTTTTCCAAACAGTGTTCCAATTTCTGCACACTTGCGACTTCTAAGTACACACAATATGAAGAATGCAAATTTTAAGGTATATTGAATTTTAGAAAATTCAAATAAATATAAGCTTACTTATGATGTTGAATTAAGCTAGGATAATGTTCACACATCACGATAATGGGTCCAGTACTAATTTAATATAACATTTTTTTTTCACGGATATTATACAATTAACATAGTATATATATTTTTTTTATTTATTTCTAAAATTTCATTTTCAGGTTGTTTTAGGTAGCAGAAAATACATTACAAAAAGTTCTTTCTACAATATTTTACGTCCTTTATTTGGCGATGGTCTTATAACCAACACAGGTAATTAATTTTGAATTTTTAAAACATATAAATTTTCTATTTTCTGTTTATCCAGTGACCTTTATCTAAAAGCGATACTGGACTGATCGATATCATTGAAAATTTAATAACTATTTGAAGCCAGAGACCCTTAATTTCGTTTGTGCACTTCCAGTCTAATCCAATATGGACCAATTGTTTAGTTCTTACTAAGTTGTTTTTTTTCACTTATTATCGCTCGCATTTTCCACGCATTGGTTAAAAAAATAATTTTATTTTGAAGGAGATGAAGTTAAGTTGTTACTATTTTAAGTTTGTATTATTGTTTTTAACAGAACCAGTTATATTTCTTTCTAGACAGACTTTATAAATATATGTAAACAGGGGCGGATTTATGCATAGGCCTATTAGGCCCGGGCCTAGGGGCGCAACTTTCTCAGGGGCGCAATTTACAAGGAAAAATTAGAATTTGCTATTTAAAACGCGAGACGAAAACAATATTTAAAAAGAAAAACATTAAGAAGGGGCGACCGCCTGACCCCCTCATAATTAACTGACTTCAGGTAATTTGAAATTAGGTTAATTTACATTATAAATAGTACAGCAACGATTAGAGCTTATATTAGGAACATTCCTATATTTGTCTCTATACACACCAATAATCATTATTACACTCTTTTCTTTAGTTCACAATGGTTCCTGTTATCCTCAATTCTTCCAACGTTAATTTAACTCATTTCCCGATCTCATACAATGATGAAATTTTTCACAGTGACGTAAGTCCGGTGACAACACAATATTCCATTGTTACTTTCATATATTTCTATAATTTAAAAGCATATTTAATTATTCTTTTAATATTACACATATATACTAGCCTTCACCGATTTGGCGTTTGACTGATTGCCGAACACTTTAGGATTTGGGTTAAATTATAAAAACACGTTTTAAAGACATGCTTTTCTTAAACAATTCTTATTAAAAAGTAAAAACATAATTTTGACTAGGCATGACTTTCAAAAAGAAAAGCATGGGGCGCACCAATTGAAGAATTTATGAAGTGACTGTATATGAAAGAGTGCCCCATGCTTTTCTTTTTAGTCATGCATAAACAAAATTATTTTTTACTTTTCAGTAGGAATTGTTTCAGAAAAGTATGTCTTTAACAACACTTTTTTTTGGTCTATGTCACACATAAGGCGTCGGTGTCATGGGCAAGAGATACTTTGTGTTAAGTATGCATGAAGGCGTAATTTACGCTAATTTCTATGTGAGGGAAACTAAAGTGTCTTTTCGGGTCCGCAATGGACCGTTCGTTCGAATCCTGCTGCCAATCGTCCTGATTGACATTTCCCTTTAGTTTCCTTTAGTTTCAGCAGACAAACATCAGAATGGTACCTTAACTAAGACACCGGCCGCTACCCTCCCAAACCCTATCCTGGTCTGATGCAAAGATGGATTTTAAGACCTTGCAAATTTAAAAAAAATATCTTAACATGTCTTTTATGACAGGTGAAACATCCCTAACTTGACCTTATATCTTCAGGAGATGAATATTCCCGGAGATGGTGTTTAAAATTCAAAGAGCTGCCCACGTATTCAACGTTGCTAATAAGAGTGTCGCTTCTGTCCATTCCCAGAGATTTTTTTACTTCGAACTTGCTAGTTCTTAGGGGCGACGTATTGGCAGGTGGACCGATATACTGACTTAACAGATACCGGTACAGAGCAGGGTTCAATTCTGTAAATCTACGTTCCTTTTTTCCTACATAAAGAGAAGTGGCAAACAGGACGAATCAATAAATGCTAAATAGCGAGGAGAAAATATGATGACTTTACCATTCTTTAATTTACTTTAAAGTGTTTTTGTATGTCCTTATATGATGTAAGTGTTTTGTGTGCTGTGTGTTTTTTAATGTAATTGTAATTTTGAGATATTTTTTAAACTATATAAATATATTTAGACAATTTTTGTGTTTTGTATTGTGATCGGGATTGTTAATTTTTAGATTTTTTTCTTCTTAAAAACTTTATAAAGGTATTTAGGAAATTTTAGAGTTTGTAATTGTTAAAATTGTAAATCTATCACGAAACTGCAATGCGCCACTTGTGATGTTAGAAAAAAATGGCTGAAAATTCTTCTTAAAGCTGCATAAAAGCCGTGAACGAATTATAATAACAATATTGTAAATAATAAAATTGAAAAATAGTTTGTATTACCTTCTTGTTCACTATAATTAACATATTGTTAACAAGTAGCCTACAATAATTTAATTAAAATTGATCATTGTATTTAATGAAATTATTTTATTCTTATAATATTATTGAAACGTATTTTGTAAATAACCACATTACCAGAGTTAAATAATTATTTTCTCGTTATTATTATTAATGGCTAGAAGACGGAGGAGAGTCATTTGTCATCATGTGAGGGTAGAAAGGGGAAAAGGACGGAAGTGGTGAGGGCGGAGGCGCTGGTAGTCTTGTGTCTAGGGCGCCTAGACGTATAAACCCGGCCCTTTATGTAAATATTATCGTTTGTCAGGTTAATCACTTTGCTTGGATAACTCTACATCTTAACATACATTGATGCGTCCTATTTGTTTACTAAGAATAAAAAAATGGTGACTGCAAAGGATACATCATGAACTGTCATAATGAGAAATTCCTTGCTCAGCTCTCTGGTCGTTCGTTATATAAGAAATTTTGCATTACTTACGTAACAATTCATAACAGAAGAATCTGTGACAATGATTTCTAGGAACTTATACTGTTCTTTTGTTTTCTCCACAACAATGACAAATACAGACTTCACTTTCTTTGTTCCTTCACAAGCACATCTCTGCCCAACAGGTAGGCTATCTGTTCCAACGACAACGCTTTGTTATCTGCACGATTTCCTCAATGTTGGAAAATAAAGTAATCTCACCAAAGTCAGGTGATATAATACTCCACTGCAGCCATATTAAGGCTGTTAATAATATTGGAATAAGATCTGGCAATCTGGCAACACTGAAGAAACATTACGTGATTAGAAGAACATCTGAATACTTCATTTTAAATATGCATAGCATAGTGGCGTGGTACTGTCACATCCTGAAAATTCTCGAACTAAAGTATCCCAACCAAGGTGTCCATCCCTCCGGAGGTGGCCCCTCCGGATGTCACCCCTCAACATAATTCCCCCTCACCCTCAAACCTGGAGGGTGATGTGGAGTGGAGGTGGAGGGCCAGATCAAAGCTGGAGTGGAGGTGGAGGGCCAGATCATAGCTGGAGTGGAGGTGGAGTGGTGACCTGCGTGCTGGAGGGTGATGTGGAGTGGAGGTGGAGGGCAAACTCCATGCTGGAGGGTGATGTGGAGTGGAGGTGGAGGATCGACCATAGCTGGAGTGAAGGTGGTGGTGACCTCCGTGCTTGAGGGTGATGCGGAGTGGAATGGAGGGGCAGATCATAGCTGGAGTGGAGGTGGTGGTGACCTTCGTGCTTGGAGGGTGATGTGGAGTGAAGGGCGAACTCCATGCTGGAGGAGGACTTGTTTCACTACTACATAGTGAAATAAAATAGTTCAGTGGCCTTCGTAAGTTCGTACCACTACCTACGGTGCGAGTGTATGTGTGTTTTCATATTTTTGAAGATACTGGACAAATGACAAGCAATGATGACATTTTGGAAAGCGGCCCCAATAATACATGTGAATGTGTATCAAATGAACTATCCTAGATTTTGACATTGTTTATTTTAGCTGAGAAATTAGAATGCCCGTAATTGCATAGGTGTATGACGCCAAAGATGCCAAAAGGTCTTAAATAATCCCATTTTTGAAAATATTGCAGTATAGCAAACTAAAACGACATTACAGTAATTTGCCAAGTAAGATGCTTGGTTACATACATCCAGTGTTTCCTTCAGAGAGGTGACCGGGGGGGGGGGTCTACCCCAGAGTGTCAATAACACCTCTAATCAACATCAACAAATATTGTAGCAACAAGGGCTTACTCATTAATCTGCTAGAATTAGAACCTGCGTAGTGAAACCAACAAGAAACCTACGAAATTTACAATTGCAAAATTTTAGCGTTTCACCCGTCAGGCCGCCACTCACACAATAAGTAAAAATTTCCTTGCGAAACATATTCAAGCTTTCGTTCCGAAAACTGTAACACTATTCAGAGCAATCTTTATGGTCCCACCTGCCCCATCCTGGAAAATTTTCTGGCGACGCCCATGGTCCGGTGGTTGACCCTCCGGAGATCACCCCATAACATCATTCCCCCTCACCCTCCAACCTGGAGGGGGATGTGGAGTGGAGGTGGAGAGCTATCTCCATGCTGGAGGGTGATGTGGAGTGGAGGTGGAGGGCCAGACCAGATCTGGAGGGAGGTCAGGCCAAAATGGACACCTTTGATCCCAACGGACATTTTCTATAATTCCGAGATTACATTTTCCAAACAAGTAAAAATGTATCAATTAGTAGCCTAACAAAGAAGGAAACAAGTTGGCGACGAGTGAGTGAGGATAGAATCCCCGAGGCTTCAAAAATTCGTCATTTTTCTCGCGATATATCGAAATTTGATGCGCAAATGAGTGAACCAACGATTATCAAAACTTACTGTGAACTAAATGTGCACAAACAGTGTTTTAAAAGCTATGACAACATTAAATACACAAAAAGTGTTCAGCTTTGGAAAGCTTCGCAATTCGGCTTTGGAAAGACATGATAATACCCACCTCACTTCCGATACGCATTACTTAGACTTCCTCAGTAAGAAACTAAGAACTGTAAAATAATTACATTATTTTTTCAGTGTATAATAATTATTTCTGTCTCGACTTTTGTTAAGCGAAAACTATCGGCTTATCATATTTGTTTTCTTACTGTAAAGGTACAAAGTGGCACATCCATCGAAAATTGGTCACACCAACTTTTCACTTCCACATCCTATCTAATTACATCAATGTCTTTACAAGAAAGAGTGTGGAACTGGTGGAGAATTTGAAGGAATATGAGAAGTCGGAAGGATTCGATTTGGGTCCTATAATTCATCGATGCATGATGGCTATCATGTATGGTAAGTTGTCTTATTACCGGTGCTTTACAAGCGGTAATTTAAATAATTATTATACTTGCTAATAAATAAATTCCATTTATATGATATATCCAGAACTGTCAGTTAGTGAACTAAAATATAGGAGGAAATTGACTACAAAATTCAGCAATTTTGACATTTCAGTTACATTTTTACTTGGTAAGGTCTGTCAATAAAGTAATGAGACTCATGTTTAATTTCTAGAGGTGGCAACACTGTAGTAATAAAAGATAATCGAACTGAAAGCTATGTTCACACTACTTTGGAAGTTTCAACTGTTTAGCTAAATCACTTGTGACTGAGTGTGTTCTGATGGTAATAGAGTTGGGATATAGCTTTTGTTTCGCAGTACTTTTGTTGTTATAGTGTTGCCATATTTGGATATAAAAGGCAATGTCATTACTTTTCAAACATACATGGTACGAGTAAAAAAAAACTAGGTAGGAACAGTAAATTTGAGATCAAACTAATGCGAAGCAAAATATAATTTTTCAATTAACTCTCTACTATAAAAAGGGTACAACAAAACGAATTAAAAAGGTAAAAATGGAGCTCACATTTGCTTCGAAAAGCTTTGACGATAATAAAAAATCTATTCGTCAATGTTAGAAATTCATAAATTGTTACATTTTAAAGAAACAAAGATCAGTGTAAAGATTTCCCAAGTTTATGGTAATTTATAGTTTCTTGTAATTAATTAAAAGAGGGATGTGATATTATTTAGAGGACGCAACATAAATAAAATCGTGGATAACTTTACTAATTACATTCAGAACATTCTATCATGTTAGTCCAGTTAGAAACTTGAACCTCGTGCTTAATACTAAGGGACCTTTTTTATGACTGAAATTGAAAATATAAGTCCTAAGTCCTATACTTTGGCCAGGGAGTCATTTTTTATTGCTGGCCTTTGGCCGCCATCTCGGAAAATGGCGTCCGATATTCACTTTTCTGATCATATCTCGATAACCGTTAGAAATATGAAAAAATGTTTCAAACATAAGTAAAAGGTCATAAAAAAATATATCTTTTTGGTTCTTATAACTTTTCTTCTATCTCTTACGGTTTTCAAGAAAAACGTAAATTAAGAATCATAAAATTGGATTCTTTTTAGTTTTTGGAAGTTTACAATGGTAATGACTTTTAACACATAGATTAATCGTCAAGATGAGGACGTTAATCAATCTTGATTAAACCTTCTGGTCTATGTCTGTTTGTTTAAAAAAACTATAATGAACTTACCTATATGTTTTATTAGGAGAATAAAAAAATTGTTCAAATGATGTTAGAATTATTATTAATAAGTATTACATTTTGATTATTCATCAAGTTTTTCCATTTCCATCTCTGGTTCATCTGTGTCCACTTCTGGCGAGTTTCCACATCACAATCCCTCGTATTTACCACACACTGCTGAGCGAAGGAGGCCTGATCTTTTGCACTCACAAGAATCATAGCAGTTCTTACAATTGCAAGATATTAAGTGCACAATTTTCTCTGGTGCTGGCGGAAGAGTTGTTAGTGTACGTTGTACTGAATTGCCAACTAAACTCCATCACCACTGACAAGGATCCACATCATTCCCAAGCCACTTCTGAACTTGGTGCTATACACAAAAGCTGTGTTGGGCAGGAGCAGTTGATGTTGAGGGGTAGCGTGGATAATCAAAATTACTTTGCAGTTTGTTTTTAGCAGTATGGTGGTGGTACATGTAAAATATGTGCTCATCTAACGTTTTATTATTTTTATTTATCATACAAAGCAATGATAAAATTCTCTCCTGCAACTGCAACTTGGGCTTTGGTATCATCTCTGTTGTTGAAAAAACATACTGAATTTCTAAGTCATTCTTCTTTTTTCAATAAATTTAGAGACTTTACCTTCCCTTTTCTTAAAAGACTGGAGGTGGTATTCAGCCCGACAATTCATGACAAAATAGAAGGACATCTTTGACTTCACGATGGATCTCTCGTTGTTTAGATATGTTGAAAATACTCGTCTCTTTTACAACCAGATTGAGGCCTAAATAACCAAATGTTTTCATTAGTGGATCTGGATGTTAGTAAAATTAAAATGTCTGTATCCTGAGCAACAACAAAGAGATGGCTGGAAAACAAAGTGATGAAAATAAAAAAAGCACCTCCACTCCTAGCTATTCACGCGGGTTTCAGATTTCTGACCGGACTATGTCTTTTAGAAAATATGTCCACCACAAAGTTAAAATCAAGTTGAATCATGTACGAATTTGAAAACGTTCTTGGAGAACTCAACAGAGGGTACACCAGTCATGAATATTAGTTCCATCTCGTGGCTGATACTCAAATTACATCCAGGGAAAGTAATCCATAGGGAAGTTTCGTAAAAGCGCACAGAACACGCACTAAAATGTTGAGGAACCTCAATAGAGGGCACATCAGTAAAAAGCAATTTTATTCCGCAGCTCAGATGAACATTTTGCACAGGGAAAGGAATATTTAAGGAAGTTTGTTTCTCTTACATAGAAACCAATCGCTTTTTTTTATTGAAATAAATTTAATTATTTAAATTCCTAAGGTTAGACTTAGCTAAGCTGCTCTCTCATTACTAAAAACTGTAGATTTTTCCTATTTTAGTAAAATCTTTAAACCTTTTTCAATTGTGAAGATATTACGTTTATCAAATTTGGACATACATACTACAGAATTTTAATTTATAAATTAATTTTTGTTGCAAATTACTCAGTTAGTTCGTCAATACGAGTGTTTTTTACAGGTTGTTTTAGAACTTATTGTTCCAAATTAAATATATCTGAAAATTCAACCGAAATGTGGAATACGATTTCATTTTGTTCAATTATAAATCGCCAGCATATGCGTTCTTAACTATGAAAAACTGTTGCAACTACGTAGGAACGTTAGAAACATTATCCAACTCTCATACGCATTCAATAACAAGTGCTGGAAAATATAATAATATGGGGACATTGCTTCCAATATGTAGTACCACAGGAAACATGTAAATATGTATTTTTAGTAGAGATATTTTTTCGCACTGGGAATGTTTTCTTAGATTCAGTTATTCATTAAATGATTTTGATTAGAGCAAGTACTTATTTCTGACTCTCCTTGCTTCAGTGTAATGATTCACTGGTGAAAATTTGCATTTATTTTGAAACATTCAATGCAATGTCACTGCGTCAGTTTTTTTTTCTTTTTTCATTTCGAACACTGGTGAGCTGACCATTAATATTTCCATGGGTAAATCAAAGACAATTTTCCAGACTGCATAAAAACATCAGTGGATTTGTATCGAATTAAGTGCTAAAAAAACGCCTGATTACAAAAAAATTAATTACTATGAAAGTACATACATGGATGTTGTCTTGAAACAATCGAAGCGAATAAAAACTCCTCTGCATGATAAAATATTGTATGAAGTATTATGATTTTTTCTTTACATACCTGCAGAGTGCATACATACTCTTTCTCAATTTCTTTCTCTGTATTCATGGTTGAGTGGTAGAAAAGACCGTAAGGGTAGGTATATAGTGCATTACATCAATGAAACTGCTAAGCGCGTCACGTTATTCCCGAGATGCAATTGAAACAAGTGAGGCGGAATCCAGTCGGGGGACTGTGTACATAAGCTATCGACAGGCTTTAGCAGTAAGCATCCTATTTATATGATCAATATTGCATTCGAAAAATTTCAGAGAGACCTTTTCAACGACACATCAACCGCCTTGCTAGCCTTAGTAGTTCCAAAGAGATAAATTGCCCCTATCTCTTGCACCACTCCTGCAATGCGAATCATTTATACAGGTTTGAGCTAGTCTCACCGAGACGTTTCCAAGGAAACCTCAACGACTAAGGTGGGCAGGCCATGTAGCTCGGATGGGGGAAAAAAACGAGGAATATATTCTATCCTGGTTGGAAGGCCGGATGGAAGGAGGCCATTGTTGGGAAGACCGAGATGTCGTTGGGAGGGCAATATTAGAAGAGATCTTCGAGAATTAGGTGTTCGTGATGAAAGCTGGCTTGATATTGCCCAGGATAGAATCTATTGACGAACGTTTGTTACTGCGGCGATGAACTTGCAAGTTCCATAAGCCATAAAGTTAGTTAGTTATAAACGCATTGGATCGGGTATTAGTTTTGATCAGAAGCAGTTTATGCTAGAATATTTTATAGAGAAACACACACAGAAAATAGACGACTGAAGGGTAAGTAATACTTCATACATACAGATTGGTCGGGACTGGGGTAGTTTAATGGTTATTATTCCAAGGTGGTAGATGAGGGATCTGGATTCGAGTCGTGGTAAGGTCAAAGGCCAGCTTTTATGTGCAATTTTCAACAGTTACGATTACACAAGATATCTGCGTAAAGGAAATTTATATTTAAGAATAATTTGTAGCTAAAACCAGAATTAGAGGACAAGTGTACAGAGGAAATGAGAAATACAGTCAAATTGTGAGAATCTCTTCACTCTGGTCTATTTCTATGTATTGTATTAACAGACCGTAGTATCTGCTATTTGTTTACGATGAAAAATTAGCAACTATGAAAATAATATGATGATGCTTCATAACAAGAATACCACTGGTCAGCTTTCTTGTAGTTATGTAAAATATTATGTATTATACTTACATAACATTCGTAATAGAAGGAGTGGTTTGCGGACGCTTGTATTGCTTTGTTTACTTCACAACCACAGCAAAGAATACAAATAGAGTGAGAATTATTTCAGTCAAAAAATAGCTTTTCATATCCTTTTCTACATCTTGAACTGTTCCAATATAAGAAATAGATTTTCATATCCTTTTTCAGAGCTTAAACTGTTCCAGTCAAAAAGATAGGTTTTCATATCCTGTTCATTTTTTTTCTTGCGATACTTCTGGTCAATCAGCTCTACACCCTAGAAAGTAGAAATCTCGAGCTGGCACTGCTAGATTGTATCAACAGGTTCAATAATTTCCACTTTCGAAGCCATGACGGAAGTTTCGCTGCGTTGCCATGACAACTGCATAGAACCTGTCGAACCAGTAGAAGCATCGTTGTTTCTATAGCAACAAACAGGTTGATATCATGCTTAGATAGTCCATTCTCGACTGTATTCAAGTCAGATCCGAGTAGACTTTCGATTCGCGGCACTCCTGGACAAGTATTTGCGGCAGCTCAGTTGAGAACCATATCTAACAGTATTCATTTTTAGCACACTCATATGTGTACTTAATATTGAGTTCTTTTGGTTCTCATGTATTTCTTGTATTCTTCCTTTAATCTTCTAGAAAGTGGAGTTGGTCATCCAGTTAAAGAACAAGGCGGATCGAAGGACCACATTCCATCATTGATTGGCAAGTAAGTGAGCGTCTTTTTTTTCTTCTTTCAAATTGAAAATTATTGTTTTCACGAAGTAGATTAGTGAATGCATTTTTTTCAGTAAGTTTTGTAGTGATTAGATTTCCTCTTTTACTTCCAATTCATTTATTTATATTTTAGTAAAAAGAGAATCCAACCAACAAAATAACTCGGTCAAAGTTGTATACAGAATGCTAACCCTTAAAAGAAATGTAATGCAACATTAAGCTAAGTTCCGCGTTATAAATTTTCTACAAAAATTCTAAGAGACTGTTCGAAGTATTGGTGACTGCTATTTTATAAAGGACAATTCGAATTATTGGTAAGTTATCGGAATTTGGCCAGTCCTCACTTCGGCATACGAGAAACAGTATTGTCTGACATTTGAGTAGAGCGTTGGCTTAGCAATCGCAAGGTTCTGGGAACAATACTTGCCGTCGCCTTTCTGACTGAGGTTTTTACAGGTTTTTTCCCTCAGTCATACCAGGCAAATGCAGTGATGGTAGGCTAGCTAGTAACTAGACCATACTTCACCATACTCTACTCCACGCTAACCCGGCCCTGGGATACGTAAAGGGCATACATTAAATTCAAAATTCAAGAAATGGTGCCGAGATTGTAGGAACCATCCGGAATTTACTGGCCACAGGGCCTGGAAAACCTACATGATGATGACCCGCGATTAGCTTCAACCTTTCAGTACTCATGGCACCAGGCACGTATGTAGAAGTTGATTTTGGGAGAGGTCCACGGACTTCTGGAAGGAGGGGGGGGGGTCCAAGGTGTGTTTAGGTATGAATTGTATATTAAATACTTATAATTACCCCTAAAGTTATACTAATTCTGCATAAAACTCTGAGGTTTTTTTGCTTGGGGGAGGGGTACGGACCCGCCCCCTAAATACGTCCCTGCACGGCACGGAACGGCAAGTTATAGAGGAAAACTTTCAAGGACTGCAGGATGCTAGTAAGTTACAGGTTGATTTGACGTTCAAAAGATGACAGCAAATATGCGGATTCTAATCATTTTGTAAACTTTAATCTCAGTTTTGCACTCTCTGAATCTACAAAATAAGTTGCTTACATCTGTCATATGTCTATAGGATGACGTTCATTGGCAATTATTCTTCTGATAGCAAGGAATAAGAGTGTGGAGAAGCTAAGTTTATGAACCATCCCGTCATTCGTCTGTTGAAACTTACTTAAACTTTGAAAAACTCATTCAAGATGACCAACATGAGTAGAACTTGAACCCGCGGCCCCATCATACCCATTATTGATTGTAACCATTAGAAGACTGAAGCTGCGTGAAGTATGCAGTACCCTTTTTTTACCCACCCCCTGTAGTCTTATAGCTATGGTTACGGTTACAGACCGCTCCTCTCGAGGCATCGAAGTTTGAGTTTCGTACCAACTATACTCATTGCTTTCCTCAACTTCAGCAGGCGAATGTCAATATTGTGCCTATAGAAATGGCCATTACGTAGTGTTGTAAAAAAAAGTTTTGTGAATATTTTTCATTAAAAAAACTCGTTTTTTTTGTCAGGCTGCAAATAATCAATATAATGAGCAGGATTGGAGTTAAGATCTTCACATGTTCATCCTAATTTTCTATTGATTTGTTTTCCTGCAGCCTTAAGAGAATTATGCATTATACATTCCTATGCTTTCTATATCTTCACCCTGACAAACATAAGGAATTAACTAAAGACATATCGACTGAAGTTACTTCCTATAGTTTGTAATAAAATACTAATAACTCTACAGGAAAGGGAAGAAATATTGTGAATTATAGAAATAATTTAAGTTTCTAGAGAGAATAGAACTACGGAGACATCTTTACTATAAATTTAAAAACTATAAATTCTTGCCGATACGGTATTATTTCACGGAAGATATCTATTTTTGATGATATAATTAACGACCGGAAAAAAACAATTATCTGTAGCTCAAAATTCCCGGAAATAATCTGCTTCTATTCAAAGACAGAGATATAATTGCTATTACTAGCACATTATGTTTCACTATAAAATATGGGGGGGCGGGGGCATTGCTCCCTCATGCTCCGGGCTCCAAGCCTCGCCCCATACTGTGAAATTATACACAGACAGATAGTGTAACAAAAAATATTTTATGTTATATGCATATCTAAAACGAGCTGTACAAATCTATAATGAATACTCTTGTAAACAAACAACTACATATAATAAATGTTTTGTCTTTAACCCTCTGAATAAATACCTTTCTTTTGATGCCATAGACTTCTAATTTTAGTTAGATGTTTTGGAGAATTTGCTTGTGGCTGCTTTGGCTGCTCTAAGCGCCGTGCAATTACTTACGAATACCTCTAAAAATATAGTTAACGTAGCCCCACTACGGTGTAGCTTTTCATTCCATTGCAACAAGGGACCATAACAACGTTACGTTGTGTAGAGTACCTTCAGTTATAGTGGAAAGGGCCTCAGTGTCTTTTTGCTTAATCACAGTACTAGGGCGTGATTTGTAGACCAAAATTTTAATATATCACCTAAGAAAGAAGCCACAAGGATTTAGGTCGTGAGAATAAGGAGGCCATTCAATAGCTACGGAGTAATGATTGGGGTAGTTAAAAGCAAGCACGTTGTTTTCAAATTGGCTGATCCAACGCATTCTACTTGACTATCCATTGTCATGTTGACGTTCCAGGATCATCTCTCGCAGCCCTCCATGTTTGTTCCACACTTTTCAGTGTCTTGGCTGATGTTGGTACACTTACATTTCCTTTACGAACATAGAGAACAGGACAATTCGTATCAAATTTCTTAGCTAGGGCTGGGCTTTGATAGCAGTGTTTTTAAAGGACTTTGCTTTCACAAGTAAAAGGCAGTGTTAGGTTTAGTACACCATCTTGACAGTTCGCTTCAACACAGTCAAATTAACACTAAATCAATTACCTGCAAGCAAATGGGTCCAAGAGCAACTGAAAGTGCTGCCCTCTCTTGCGTTTTTCAAAAGTTATTCTGAAACTAAGTGTTCAGTTATAATTATTGAACACCCGGTATATCACAAACATGATGATATGAAAATAATTATAACATGACTTCTATTATTCACGATTATTTTATTTGTGATGGTTTCTTTTTCTCTTCTATTTCTAGAGTTGAAGAAGTGATGATGGACAGAATGGTAAAACCATGGCTTCTTCCTGACCTCATCTTCAACCTGACTGCAAATGGACGACGCCAGGCAAAATATTTAAAGCTGATTAATGACTTCCTGATGAAGGTAAAATAATTGTATTATTTCAAGCACGATAGAGGGGTGTGTGTGTGCGTATAAATAAGTGTTTGTCCTGACTGTGAAGTTGGGCTATGTTCATAAAATTTACCAGGGATGATATTCCCCTCTAAAACTAGGATATTTCCATGAAACCTTGTGTCACAAAGAATTGTGTTTCAAAGTTGCAGCAGTACAATGTGGAACGAATGTTGCTGCTAGTTTGAATGGTTCAAAGTTGTTATACTATCAAAATTCCCGTGTCACTTTGTATACATTATTTAATTATTTTTATGCTTATTAAAACTTGGATTGGCAATCCGGGGACAAAACAAATAATTAATACATACTTTTCTTTAATTCACAATGGTTCCCGTGTTCTTAAATCTTGCAACATTAACTTAACCCATTTCCCGACTGATACAACCATGAAATTTTGCACAGCGACAAGTCAGGTGACAATGCATTGTTTTACTTTTATATACTATATTTTAAAAGCATATTTTTTAGTAAGAACTTTTTTATCCTAAAATAAATACTAGCCCGCAACGATGTCGCTTTTGACTTCTTGCAGAAGACTTTAAAATTTGGGTGGCAAAACATCAGCTTACAATACACATGTGTATATAAGGTAAGGAAAAAGTATCCGAACACCGAAATAGCTTTAAATAATAATAATAATAAAAAACTTTTTAAAAACATAATATTCTTTAAAAAAAACTAAAAAGAAAAGCATGGGGTGAACTAGTTGAAGATGAGAGAGCGCCCCATACCCCATTGTCAAAGGCTGCTTAAGAGCACAGATGGAGGAACAATGTGACGAAGGAACATTGCCGTGTCCGGTATTATCAGTACTTTAGCGTCAATGGTGATAGTGTTGCATAAAATGTTATAATTATTCAGATATTTTTTTTACTTTCCTAACGTGGGTGTTTTATAGTTAAATAAATTCATACTTTTTTGGATTAACTTTGGTTTTATCCTGGGAGATTGTTTATTAAAGAAATATATCATTTATTTTGACTCTGTGGCAGTGGATGAGTGGTAACGCTCGTTGCCTTGTAATCAAGGAGTCCCAGGTTCGATAGTCGGTGAGGGCAGGAGTTATTTGAAGCCTACGTTAAACAGTAGTCTTCTAGATAGCATGCCAACTTGAAACAAGGTTGGTAGTCACTTACATTTAGCTTAGCAAACTTGATATTGTGTTGAATTTAATAAACAAGCACGAAAGAAGCTTGTTGGAACAACGTAAGTGGTTTGTTAGTTATAACTAACCAACTCAACCTTGTAGGAACGAACAGTTATGCGAGGAAGCTTGTCAAACTTGAAATTTATTTCAATTTCGTTTCGTTCCACTCTCGCTGTGGCCTAGGCTAGGACTCTTTCGCTGTAGGTTAATCTTCGCCAACTCCCACCCTTTCACTACAGGCGTGTTTTGCGATCTGATGAACTAAGTATAAATAACGCTTGGAAAGCCAGTTAGATTGTGTGATTCCATAGCCTGGTGAGTACAGTATCGGATTACTGTAGCGTGGGACCTCCGATCGATTCCCACCGAAGAAATCTGTTTTCTTTTTTTAATATAAGTATATTATGTTTTCTTTTATTGTCCTGTTAAGGCTATCGCAACCGAGATTCTTGTAAACCAGAACGACTGATTCAACCTTGTTAAAACCTTTCTGGCTTGATTTGCTAATCTTGCATGAAGTTAACACACTTGTGAAAGCAAACTTGATTCAGTTTCAAGTCAGCTCCAAATTGCTCTGTGGGTCCTGTCTTTAGGACGTCATCTTGATCCGATGAAATACAATGTTAATCAACCATCGGTTCGCCTTACCCAGACATCTTCGGGTCATTGACTCATCACATTGTTGCTATTATTCATTCAGATTAATATTGTGACCATCATTCAAAGTAAGCTTTCGACTTTTCAGTCACATTGTGTGCAATATTTAGTCGCACTGTGACTATTATTAAGAGTCGCATTAAGATTATTATTCAGGGTCTCATTTTGACTACTATTCATAGTCATATTGTGACTATTATTCAGAGCTACATGGTTATTATGTAGAGGCAGTATTCAGCCAAATTTTTGCATCTATGTGTTAAACAGTAATAAAAAAATGTTGAAGGACAAAAATGTCAAGAAGTGAGTGAGATTTCTTTGTCTAAATATTCTTGTAATACAAAATGTTTATCTTTTTTGTTAATAACATTACTGGAAAATTTCAAGCAACCCCTTCCCAGGAAAATAACTCAACATCTTTAATAGTGTATTGTATGACAATTTGGTGTATACCTTCCAAGAACTAATTTTCTTATTAATGGTAATTTTAAAAAAAATCATGTCCGTGGTCTAAGTGCTTTATTTACATAATGGAAAATTTTTCATCCGCCATGAAGTGAGTGTTCAACGAAAAGGGGAGGAAAAAGTCATGTGTTTTTTTTAAAAATATTTATGATAAATTATTTAGACGACAGTAGTGATATTTTATTATAATTTTTTTTCTTTTTTGTAATGCAGGTGATCAAGGAGAACAAAGAGGCTATTGCAAAAGGAAAAAACAACAATATTATTGTTAATCAGGAAGGAGGTAAAACTTTATTTAGTAATTTTAACATATACTAATTTATATAATGAATTTGTGTGCTATTATAGAAATAAGTACGGAACTCCTTTCTTTTTATTCTGATTTTGGGAGATTGTTGTCAGGAAACATACTGAATTCAAATGTTGCTACACTCTCAGTGTACCAAATGAGACATGCTATTATGTTATGTGTTGCTCTTATTTAGAAGATATATACGGTAAGTATATGTGGAAGCATAAGCGAGGAAGTAGCACTGTGGTGGAAGAAAAGGCTTTTGTAGGAGACCGAGGAGCAAAACCTTAATAAAAAATTGCTTCATAATGAGCTCACCGGACCAAAAATAAGACATCTTTGAAACTTATCCAATAGCACGATACATTTGTAAGACCAAATAACAGCTACAGACGTCGGAGTACTCTTTCACAAACGGGCTAAGAGAGGCCTGCATTGACTTCATGCTGCAATTCCTGTCTGGTTGCGATGTGGTTCGCAGTCACAACTCACAATGATGCAGCTTCTATCTGCCAGTACTCTCTTTAGACCGCAATTCCAAAGACAATTCCCGATTGACTGTCATGTTCTTCAGCGCTGATAAGCCCACACGATAGTAGGTGTTGACATATTCCATATACAGATTCTTCCAGGTTGTGAGTTTTTGTTGGTCCGTTTCACAACCGGAAGCAGTCGAACTAACTAAGCTACTTTCTGTATATTAGTTGTGTAATGAATAGAATTTCGATTGATTTGACAACTACCGATTCGGCGAACCAACAGAATTTTAACAACCGGTGCGTTCGACTACATGAAAGATTATTCTTAGTAGTTTTTATCTCTACTTCTTGAATTTGGAGTTTAGAAATGACAGTACTTAAGTGAATCAGAAATGTAATTTTAGAAAAGAGAAATAACAAAAAGAGTACACTTCAAGGATTTATAGGGAAAGTAGAAAATACAAAATTAGGCCCCCTGAAAAGAGTACATCTAGTAGTCCTAGACAGAAATCGCTTTTGAATGTTTCTTTCTAGATGAGACCATATAAATTTTTTCACGGGATATTTATTCTTCAAACCGGAGACATTAATAACCGGGGATATTTGCCTTAAGCCGGGGAAACTTCCCGGAAAGCGGGGATGAATGGTCACCCTACTTTAAAAATCTCAAGAAATCTCAATCGACCGTAAGCAACTCTCTGTGTAAAACGAAGGAATTGAAAGAAATCTTAAACAATCTTAAATAGGAATATCAAAGAAGTAAAGTTTTCTTAATGAATGTCAAAGATATTTTCAGTAATCTTAGGGAACTGTAAGTATTCTCCTGGAATCTTAAGTAAACTTAGAACATGTAATCTGAAATACGAAGAACAATAAATATGTCGAACTTGTACTTTATATCCTCTACTGTAAAATTTATAAATTTGAATTTATTTTTTGGCTTTAGGCATATTTGGCTCAGGTCGGGATAGGGAAGGGTGAGGATAAAGAAGGTAATGGTCAAAGCCTTACTTAAGATACCATCCCGGTATTCGTCTGATGAAATTTATGTAAACTCTGTAAAACATCAATCAGTATTGTCGGCCGCGGGTTTCGAACTCGCTTGACTACACGTTGCCGATGTAAAATTTAAATCAAATCACTAAACTTGCATAAGTTTTAGGCATTAATTTTTCTTTGTATATTCTGTTTCTACTTATCGAGCATATTTTGAGTCTCAATTTACACTCATTAGTCCATCGTTAGATGCCTAATTTGAATACTTAAAACTGCCACAATTTAGGATGTAATTATTAAGGCCAAGTGCGGCTGTATCGAGAAGCGTAGGAGTTAGGTTATCGTCCGGTAGATGGCAGCTCTATCAAGTTTCGTTGAAGAAGTTTCACTGCACAACGAATGCTGAAACGCGAGAAAAACAAATTACCTCTAGATGCATGACGTACCTACATACAAGGATGATAGAACGATATTGCATACAACTAACTAGTAGTCCAGGAAATAAGAAGAAAAAGACTAATATCCGGAATAATTAGGAGAAAGTCAGCAGAAGATATCGATTTCATTTTCTATGCTTCGCGAACTGCACTATGTCAAATCGATTGTTCTATTAAAATTATGTTTAATAATATTGATTTCCGACGAATTAAAACATGCTTGAAACAATGCATAAAAATGATATCACCTTCAATATTTGACTCTTTGACCGCAAGTAAAAAATTTGAAAGGTTATTCATAAAATGCATATCACAGGAACGATTTCTAACAACAAAGCTTACTAATTTAACAGTGCAAATGACAAGTTTTAAACATGACTTACACATACCGAGATTAAAATATCTTACGGTATGTCTTTTGGAATAAAAATAATAATAATAAAAAAACCTAGAGAAATTTACCTCTCTCTCCTGATAGAGAGACTTTATTTCTTAAAGAAAAATTCTAGATCAGAAAGCGCCCTCTCGCGTACCAACTTTTCACCTGTGTAAATGGTTTGAAAAGTTCAGTAGGCAGATCGTTTATTGCTATAAACATAAATAATGGTAATCATGCTATGGACACTGAATATTTCAGCGTCGTGATCTTCATAAACATGAAACTTAAACCGCGTGTACAATCTGCTGTAAACATGAGGAGTGCAAGATCTTCCAAATTGGTAAATACGACTTCCCCTTCATTATGCCGGATGTCTGTTAGACAGAGACAGAAAGGGGATTTATTTATTTATTTATTTCATCGACACAACAGGCCTTAATGCCTATTTATAGCGTTTACAATAATTGTTACATTGTTTCATTTAATGACACAAATAATAGAACATCTATACCCTTTTTCTTGTCCAAAAAGTTTCTTTTTCTTTCTCTTTCTCATTTTTTTACAGTATATTCTGTATCAATCTTTTGTACAGTTCTTCCGAATTTCCAAATAGGTCCAAATTTGTACAATTCTTACCTATTGCATTATAAGTAGCACTAGTTCTTCATGTAGGTGACACATTTAATACGTTTGTACGAGCTTTTCTACAGTATAATAGGCCACTATTTCCCTCGCGCGTTCTGAGGGATGGGACCTTAATAATTATTTTTTGCAATTAATTCGGTACAGTCTATTTTATTGTGCAAAAGTCTGTACAAGAAGAGTAGGTCGTTTAATGTTCGTCTTTGATCAAGTTTCTGAAATTTAAAATTATCGATTAAATTGTTGTAAGATTCGTATTTCGGGTAGAAACCTCTGTATGTTTGTATGTGAGAAAACGTAAAAATTTGCTTTGTACGTGTTCGATCTTCTGGCAACTAGCTTTCATAAAGGTATTCCATATAAGTGAGGCATATTCAAGTTTGGACCTAACATAGGAATAGTAAAGAGTTTTCAAAGTGCTATCATTTGCAAATTCTTTGGTTGTCCTAACAAGAAATCCTAGGTTTCTATATGCATCATTGGTTATATTTACCACATGTGGCGAAAAGGTTAGTTTACTGTTGAATGTAACACCTAAATCTTTAATTGTATCCAATTTTTTTAAGCTTATTCCATTGATCGAGTAAGTGAAATCGTAAGTTTTTTCCCGTCTGCTATAGGTCATGGCTTTACACTTACCAATATTTATTTCAAGTCTATTCCTAGAACACCATTTCAGTATACTGGTCAAATCCTGTTAAAGCAGTAGACAGTCATCCAATGACTCTACATTGACAAATATTTTTAAGTCGTCTGCAAACAACCAATAGAGAATAGAGAAGAAGAAAAATAGAGACGACATATGAAATATGGACTGTAAACGTAATAAAAATCAAAAGATCCAAACATTATAAAGTACAGTTACCAGAAATCCAACAGCAAGATAGAAGTGGATTTCGGGTTTGATATTTTTTAGGGCAATTCGAATATGTGGATGAGTGCCTTAAAAACTTTATTATTTCACTTTCAAAATGGCGACCAAAGTTGATGGTCAGATTAAATACTCATGATTTCCAGTGGAACAAGAAGTTCTGTGACACATCTAGGATGTCAAAAGGTGTGCGTGTGGCTCGATCGCAAATTCGGTGGGCTTCATTGAACGTTGTGGTTCGGAATACATTGTAACAAACCCAGTAGGTACCGTAGGCCATACCTTCCATTCCAAACTATTAATGCAAATCGAACATTTAAAAGAAAATGAATGATCGAATTATTTTTGTGCTAAATTTCCAACAGAAAGAACCTAGATTACAAGTCCAAACTGCATCAAAATGAAAAGTTACAAATGTTAAAAATCAGAATTGACATGTTTCTTATGGGCATAACAAACATTACATGTTCCATGTTTCAAATGTGAATAAAGCACATTTAATAGTACGCTGATAAATTATGGGATGGAGACGAGTTTTGTGCCAAACTAATATAAAAATATATTTCTTCTCTCAAACAAAAATGGATGCCAGTTTCTACTAATTTCTGAAAAATTATCTGTTCCGAACATGTAACTCTGGATTCCACCTATTGCAAATATAACTTTCTAATAATTACAACAGTAATGACTAAGTGTTTATAACAATCCGCATAGATAGAATAAACACATACATGCAGAAAGAGATAGAGTGTGTGTAAAAGAGAGAAGCAATGAGTAGGAGAAAAGATAAAGATAACTGAAAAGAGGTAAGAAGAGAAAGAGATGATGGCATGATAAGAAAACGTCAACAAAGAGAGGGAGAGGGGAAGACCAGCAAAAACATGAAAACTGCATTATCATTATGCTAAAGAATGTGATTACTATGTGATTCTCGCCAGTTTCACCTCGCCTCGTTGTTCTCCAAACGTAGATGAATCTTTGCATTAATAATTTTATTGAAAAAATGCTATCTGGTTGGGAATCGAACTCATGTTTTTAGATTGATAGTCTGAAATAATAGCGATTACTCCACAGTTAATGCTGCCCAAAAGCTGCTTAACAAATGCTATAGTGTTTCTTTCGAAGAATAATAACATAAAAAGTTAATACTTTAGGCCAATGACATGTTCTTAATTGTCCTGTTAACGCTCATAAACTTTGTTTTGCCTTTCCAAACCAACATTCGCAAATTCTACCGCACGCGACTCGGTGTCTTTCCTTCCATGTTCTTTAGGAGTCGATGTTTAGCAAGATAAATCACTATTCGATTCTTCATGATCGGTATCGAACCGCCCTAGCTCAGTGGTAGAGCGATGGCGTAGTATTCGGGAGGTCGTGTGTTCGATCCCAGCGGCCGACCATCCTGACAGGTTTCTCCAGGGTTTTTCCTCAGTCACACCAGGCAAATGCCGTGATGTCACCTTCAGCATAGGCCCTGGCCGACACCTTTCCGAACCCTTTCCCCTCCTCTTTCCCGGCCTGAACCTTAGATCCCTAAATGTCATAAATAAAATTGAAATTCATGATCGGCTTGTAAAAAAGCTTCGCTACAAAAGAATTTTAACCCATGTTAGCTGATTTTATTGAGAAGTTGACCACTTTACTAATGGAACATACTGCCAGCTTAAAACGATGGAAAAATATTAGCAAGCCTTGTGAAGTCATGGAAGAACATTTGCAAGCGCACCCTCAACTTTAATTTTTATGGTAAAAATCGATAGAAACAGTGGAAAACTGAAAATCTTGGCGGAATCCCTGCTATAACCCATGTCGTCCGAATCTGTTGCTAGCGGAAACTATCGTGTACTTGGAAGTGTGATTCTGATGCACAGAAAGAAGAATTCCATGATGAATTAAACGGTCAATATTATTCTGTCTGGCATAGTGTCATCTTATACCAGTCTTTCCTTGATTGTTGTAATAGCCTCACCTACCGAGATTTTTGTGAACAGACTCTCTACATCGAAGCTGACTATGATACATATTGGTTGTATGCAGATCTACTTATTTGTTATAATGAAGTTTGCTGATTTTTTGACGAAATAATCCGTATTTCCAGATAACGTGATATTAGATACATACTTAGCCAGAGGATGTCTTGGTGAATTTATCGAACTCTCGTTGGGTTATAGCGATTCCGCAGATATATCTTAATAAGACCGTGCATGTGAGGAGGATTGATCAGTGGGGAATCAAGTCTTTGAGTGTAAGCACTCCAGTTTTATTGATCAGTTCTCGTATTGTCCGTATTATCTTCCTTTCATTTCTTGGTAGATAAGTTCTCACGGAAGTCACTATATCGTCCCGTACTATATATACATCATCCATGTATACGAACAGTTGGTTAAAGCCATTAATGTTAGTCCCCTTTTGTCCTCTTTTATTGTTGCATATTCCAGTGTAAAGTCAAAGAGTAGTGCTGACATCACCTTGCTTCAATCCACTGTGAATCTAAACACTATTTGACATATTATTACCTATACGCATTCTGCTTATGGGGTCGTTGAGACACATCCTCACTAGCTGAACATTTTTTTTCTGGAATTCCAAATCGTAGCAGGATATTACATGGTTTTTCGACAAAATACAAAAATACGGTGGGTATCCCGTCACCAAACATCTGAATTGTTAGTGTTGTCGACCTATATATATATTTTTCAAATAGCTTCTAAACAGTTTGACGTATCCGCACGAAAGTTGGTATGGATATAATTCAACACTACTGTGCAAGTCCCCATGCTCAAATAGTCCCAGTTATTTATGTTGCTAACCTGTTTTAATACTTCCAGAACACATTTGATCCCGCACCAACGGGCGGGTATATCGTCTAGTGGTAAATAAAAGGAATATTTATCGATTGATCGTAAACGAAATATGAAATTAAATGAATGTTTCTTTTGTAATCGATATCTGGACCAAGAATGTTATAATAGAGGATATGCAATTTCAAGAACATGAAGCTAAACGTCACAGTTTAGTCACACCCAGTTAACCCACGTACGCCAATCCAAAACACTGTTCTCGACTAACAAAGATGGCGGCAAGCTCCATACTTGTCTCCTAGCTAATCAGGTGCGTCGCCTTGGTCGATGCTCAATTGTTTTTTTGGCTTCATGCTTTCGCTGGGCATGAGGTAGCTATAAGCTTATCCTCTATTAGAACATCCTTGGCTCGGATTCAGGTTTTCCAATTTTGGCCTGTCATCTGATTCTAATATCCTTGGCTAAGTAAATGACGTCACGTCCGACACAACCTATAGTTAATTCTATAAATCTTGACATACACCGTGTAAAATGTTGAATCGATGTGTGAAAACAACTGTGAGAAGGCCAGGCTCTTTCATTCGTGGCGCAATTCCAGAGAGTTTACAAAACTAACAACAAAAGATTCATGATATTACCAATAAACATGCAGAATGTATTTTAATTTTTAGAAAAACGATTTTTGATTTTTTCGTACTTGCAGCCCAGTGACGTCACCTCTTAAATAATCGAGAACGCCCTACAACTTTATAACATTTTTGCGGTCAAAAATTGATTAAAACCGTGCAAAACTCTACCTACACCCTCCCAATTTTGACTTTACATCCCCCCAATCTGAAAATCCTGGCGAAATCCCTGTAATGCAACCTTTTCCAGTCCTATATTCTTGTACTAGTTTTGAAATTGTTGTGTTCTTGGTTTCCAGAGCAAACTAAAAAGGACAAGATTTTTCTGGACCTTCTGATCGAAGCTTCGGAAGACGGCTACAGTCTTACAGATGAGGAAATAAGGGATGAGCTCTTAGCATTCATAAATGGGGTGAGTTTTTGTTTAAAAACTAAAGAATATTATTAACTTTGAGTCAGTGTGTTATTTGATACTAAAAAGGGGATGGCGGAAGTAACTTGATATAGTAATAAATGTAGTAGCTCCGAAACTGGTTGAGTTACAGCAGTGGTACCAGATACCGGTTCAAATTCTATGTACACTGTAAAAAATTTTGGGAAAGTTTTGTGATATATCTAGTTCCAGATAAATGTAAGTATTTCGTGTAATGTAGCTGTGGCTGAAAAATGTCTGTCAAAAACAGAGGGATTTCTTTTGTGTGGTTGGAAAGTTCTCATTTCTCGTTTCAGGATGATTTTCGCACATGCGCAGAAAGATAAATCTATTTCTTATCGTAATCAAACAAGCAATCCTGATCAAGTGTTTGCTGACGCCATTTTAATCATACATTTTTAAAGAAATGTAAAATAGTGAATGGGGATTGCGATTTCTACTTGACAAATAGAAAAACGTAATTAGAACATGGCGTAAGCCGTGGAAGTTACTTTGTTTATGCTCTCGGGGCTCGGGCAACGTATTTCTGAGCTTCTATACTGTTTTCATATACTGAGTTCTCCAGTATTAATTTAGTCCAGACACTAAGATGCTGGGCTTTTGACTAATGAACTCGTGTTTAAATCTCCCTTGAGGCTTCTATTTTTTTTTCGTTTCCTGAAGCCTGCAAGGTGGCTCTTTATAATAAGACAAGTTACAGGAAAATTTTCAGGCAGACATAGTTGCATTTTTAACAGTGTAGCATCAGCAACACCGGACCACGCTTATGGTATTATGGTTTATAACAATAAAATCTTATTTTATGGATGCATGATTCTACGTAGGTCAATCAAATGCATGCATTTTTAAAAGAGGAATTCTTATTTTATATTATTTCCTAATATTTTACTAAATGCCCTCGTTAAAAAAAATAAAAACACTGGAAATTTTCCGTTTTGTTAAAAATATGTTAACGGAACCTTAATTCAGAAAGACGTTTAAGCTATTATATTTGTCAAAGCCTACGGAAACTACTGCGAATAGGACTGGATGATGGCTTCAATGTTCAATAGAGGGCAGGCTATTTAATGTTTCCTGAAAGTCGGTTATTTCAACAGAAAATAATGTTTCAAATATTTGTCGTCTTTTTGTAAACTACAAGTGTGTATACTTTCAAGTTAGCAGCTACGGGAGCAAGACCGTGTCGATGCTTGTTTTAAAAACTTGTAAAAATATTTTGAAGGGTGTCAATAAAAGAACAATATCGAAGAATATCAATTCTTCGAAATCACACTTTCGAGAACGTGCTTCGAAGTTCGAACGTGTCTCGCAATTTATTTGGCCAAGGAATGGTAGATTTTATTCTCAAAAATGTATTGTTTAGGCCTACATAAAAAGCCAGAAAAGAATTTTACTTCTGAAGTATTTTTCAGTTAATATTTATTTAAGTGACTATAAACGCCACCTCCATGGAACGTCTCTAACCACAGTTTGAACAAATTAAAGGTTTGTAATAATTATTAAAGCCACATAATTGTTTTTCCT
The DNA here is from genome assembly GCA_022664845.1 of Lepisma saccharinum. NCBI lineage: Eukaryota > Metazoa > Arthropoda > Insecta > Zygentoma > Lepismatidae > Lepisma > Lepisma saccharinum. The sequence goes on from JAGDQP010008992.1 coordinate 47,910, forward strand.
TAAAAAAAAAAACTTAAAATGTCTCAATTTCGTAGGAAAAAATGAATGAAATAAAAAATAATTTGATAATATCACTATCTAAATTTTGTCTCCTCGCTCTATTGTCACCTCCATGGAGTAAGTTACGAAGTTCTAGTAAAATGCATGAGGCAGGAGCTTCACTCTATTTCCGAGACAATTTTTAGTTAGCCATTTGACTGCAGGATTCTTTCTTTGAAACATGCCCCAACTGTACTTTAATTTTAATTAGAACCTGGTAAAATGCAATATGTATTTAATTATCTGTCACCTCCATGGCTTGTTTCAATTTTGAAGTTTTATTGATGAATTATCTTCACAAACATTAGGAATAGAGCAGAGTTTTAGTTAAAACCAACACCATGTGGTCAAACCTTTCATAAGTTAGGATTTACTGGACAAAATAGACAAATTGATGGTCTCATCATAAGATTGCATGATTCTACCTTGAGATGAGGATGGGAGGAATAACTTTCCTTGTGATCATCCAAGAATAATTAATTTGTTTAAACTTAGCATAAGAGAAATTCAGCAAGTGTGGAATGAATCACGCTTTTCTTTTTTTCTCGATTAATCTGTCACCTATGCGTCAGAGACAGTGGAATCGGTCATTGTTAAAAAGGGATAAGTGCCATTTAAAATACGTAACACATATCCCCTTTCTTTTACCGCCCATAAACTCAGTTTACCTTACCTTACACATTCCCTTTTAAAGGCCCTATTATACTATCGAGCTTGCTGATCAACTTCCTCGACGAGAAAGTTCTTCATTGTAAGGCGCGATTACACTTTTGAGCTTGCTCGTCCGGCAATTATCAAAAATAACCTTGACTGATATCAACGTCGAATAATAAACAAAGATACCGATAGAAAAATAATTCCGCGCATTCAGGCGTTTCAAAATTCAACAGAACTACAGTGTTTGAGGAAGGAAGGGAAATAGACAGTAAGTGACTTAAGAAAACCAACTATAAATTAGTTAAGCAATGACGTCATTTCAGTTGCGTTTCTATGACGACACACAGAGCCTGTCCAAACAAACAGAATTATGAACGAGGCAGAGATAGGGATGCCATTGAAAACAATGATCTTGAGATACTTTTAGGAATGTTGGTCACTTTGGTGACGATCTAAAGTTCATCGGAAGAACTAGGAAGGGTAAGTAATTCGCAATTGCGTGGTTATTATGGCAACAAATAGATCATTACGTCACATTGGCTATACCTAGATTCATAGAAAATGGATAATGAAAAATGTGTTCAAGTTGCCATCAAAATTTTGTAACTATATAATCATTGTGGCCTTGAACTCTGCGCAGAAAATACACAGTAAAACACGGTTTCCTAAATAAAAAAGAAAAAGTTCTTATCTATGTACCAAGAAACAATTTTCTTAGAAATGAGATGTGAACATTATCATTTAATTTAAAATTATGTTATCAAAAATTTGATTAAAAATTGTGTAATAAAAGAACAAGTAGACGATCTGAAAGCAGAGGGTCCGTCTCTACCTCACTGTTTCTTATCAGAATTAAGATTAGACTCTAACCATATTTTTAAATTTAGATATCTCTATCTATGCTAGAAAAGTCTACAGTTTTTGAAGCGGGTTTGAAATTATTTGCCTTCTTTTTCGTTACAGGAATCTACTGCGGCAACTTCCATTAGTTTCTGCTTATATACTCTGGGTTTGTACCCTGATGTACAGGTACGAAGCAAAATTTATAGATTTTATTTTTTTACATCAATTTGTTTCTTTCTCATGTTTTCTTCAAGCATTTCATATAATATGTCTGCACGAATTTCCTTGTTTCCGAACGACATTACTTTCCTAAACATAAAAACATTACGCTATGCGTGTAAAATACATAATACCGTAGATATTCGAAACGTAATATAAGCTGAAGTAATGGGCATTTGAAAGAAAGAATGTGTGCTGAGTTTGTTGTAATAGAATTAATCGACTCATCTACTGTAATATTGCACGGCTTCAGTCCAGCACACTCAAAGTGACACCTCTTACGACATCTATCGCAACCATCGTAATTCAAGCAGTGCTTCAACAGGAAAGGAATATTGGTCCAGGACTCGACATCACATACAATCTTATTAAAGCTTCATCCTCAATAGTACACCATCTTCTAGCAGCAATATGGAGCTTCATACTACCTGTTGACTTCTACACTTCACGATAGAAAAATCTCTAAGGCTCATAATATCGACCAATACAATTAACGTATTGTCTCAGCAAACTCTTCGATTTGAGGAACTACTTCACCATCATCCTTTGCCAACGCAGCAAACTGTGACTGTTAAAGTCTGCTACTCCGGTTTTATCCGTAATATATATTTGTTCCGTCTAGCGCATTCAATAATACATCCTATCCGTTGTTTTCTCACCACTTATCTTACTCATATCACTATTAATTCTAGCCTCTCTCGTCCAAACTTCCTGCACTGCGTATAAAAAACGACATTTGGCTTTTAGACATCTATCACTCAGACCAGGATAAGCAAGGATAAAGAAGGCGGCCAGGCTCTAAGTTGGAGACATTTACCTGGTGTAACTGATGAAAACTCTGGAAAACATTCAGTAAGGATAATTGACCGCTGATATCGAACCTAGGTCCCCCGAATGTAAATCCAACGCTCTAGCAATTTAGCTACGTATGCTCGGTGTAATATATACTACGTATAAATACTCGTATTTATTACTATATACACTATACATCCATTACTATATCAGATTTCGTAAGTGGTTCGTAATCCACCAGGTTAATTTAATCCTTATTCTAGGCACTAATTTGTCCGCTCTTCAAGGTATATGCTAATCGTGGGGAAAAACACTTTATCAAAAAGAGAACGAATAATCACAGCAGGTTGCTTGAATAAATATTCACTAATTCTATCCAAATGTGGCAGTGTAAGTACCTAGATTACACTGAATGAATTCGTACACTGCCATGGTTTCGAAGTAAGCTAACAAACGGTAAACTAGCTTCGGAGAAGTTTCTTGACTCGTTAATAGATGTCTCTGAGCTCAATAGTTTATTCTTCTTAAACATTCTGACAAATTGAACCTTCTGATTGGTTCGTACTTCCATATTTCAGCTAACAGGAAATGTTGAACGAATCACAGAACTTTAGTTTACCAGGATCTTTAAGAAAATAAGCTATTTAGGTCAGAGACACCTAGTGGTGGTGAGAGAAACTTCTTCGAAGCCAGAAAGAAATTACGTAGCTATTTATGAGTATTTGTTAAATATCTGTATGGTTCTCTGTTTCATAAATATAACTCGTTTCCCTCAAATAGTTCTTTTGACTTACGAAATTTAAAAAAAAAACTTGTATTGTAATGGCTTATTCATAAAATTTACATGAATAATCTTTCTTTTTCTTCTTTGTGTGCAGGAGAAAATCGTCCAAGAAGTGAATGAGTTATTGAAATATGAAGACCGGATGCCAACTATGGATGAATTAAAGTCAATGTCATATCTTGATAGATGCATGAAGGAAAGTCACAGACTCTTTCCATGTTTGCCTTTAATAGCCAGAAAAGTACCGGAAGATGTTAAATTAGGTAAAGTATTGAAAACTGCATTTGTTACTTCCACATTAATACGTATATCTTTCCAATCCACCTACCTGAAGATTACTATAATAATAAACATAAAATCTTTACATAAATACATTATCATAGAAAAGTTATATTTTTTCTGTGAAGTATTAAGGTTAATAAAGCAACGATCTCCAACAAAAGATGGCAGCACTACCTCCGTATATGTTTAATGTATTTTTATCGTTGCACGAAATTCCAATGCTGCTCCTACAAATTCAAGCCTAGAGAGTTCTAACTTTCAGGGAAGGAAGTTCATAACCAATTCAAGAGTTAGATCAATGCTGATTATTTATTTTCATTTTTGTTCATTCTTGAAAGAGCTTCATTGTTATAGGTTTTGATATTCACAACAACAATCAAGCGATTTCAACAATGAAGAAAAACAAAAATATAAAAATCGACATTGATCGAACTCTTGAATCGATTATGAACTTTCTTCCCTGAAAGTTAGAACTCTCTAGGCTTGAATTTGTAGGAGCAGCATTGGAATTTCGTGCAGCGATAAAAATACATTAGACATATACGGAGATAGTGCTGCCATCTTTTGTTGGAGATCGTTGCTTTACATTAACCTCAATACAGAAATATAACTGTATTTTTTTTCTACAGTACGCAATGAAAAGCTCATTTATAAGCAAATGGCATATCTTCCACCGAATGACTTTGTGGGTCGATGATAGTCTAATATGTAATATGTGTCTACCGCAAATCAATACAAATTACTCAATCGACGATATCAAGTTAAAGTAAATATAACTTGGCATTCAGCCAGATCGTATGTTCTGTAGCATGCCTGTAAGTATGCCAGGTAGCATGCTTTTTCGTAGTAATTTAGAATGTTAAAATCCAGGCTCGATTTAAGTTATTCTTACTAAAGCTTCCCTTTACCTTTTTATCTTACTTTCAGTAAGCAAATATTGTCATGGCATGTTTACTTGAAGCCACTGCGAGATACTCACGGCCCTTCTGTTTATCCTATAAGGTGGAAATCCACTTACTTGATCAAATGCTTAGATAGTTTATCTTCAGTTTAGAAATGTACAATACCACTCTTTAATTGAATTGAATTGATATACCACCTTTTATTGGGTATCTACTGCTCAGTCTGGTATAGGATGTGAGAAGAAGTTGGCCAGGACGTTAGTTGAAGATACCATCCCGGCATTTACAGTGTGTGACTGAGAAAAACGTAGAAAACCCTCAATCAAAATTATCGATCGTTGGTATCGAAAGAAGAACCTTCTAATTGCGAAGACAACGCTCTACCAGCTGAGCTACGGCCTCTTCGTGATGCCATATTTGAAATTTAGTAACTACAAGTACAGAACAAATAATTTTATGAACCCATACTCCACTTACCAGTTTCAACAATGAAATAAACTGAAATGTCCAAAAAGTTGATTTATTGTAAAGTTTATCCCATGAAGTCTACACAAATGATTATATGAAAAGATTTCTCTTAACTAATATTTTTTATCTTTATTATTGTAGATTTAGGTGTTATACTATATTCCATTTCTGCATTTAGGTTCTTCAAGAAGCATTTTCTTTTACTTTAATTACACCTAACAACACTGATCATTTCTGGATATCAATTAATTTAAAGTAATGTCATTAATAGATCGAACTATCAAAATGTCCAGACACTTACATATTCTTATACATTAGGTACAATCATGTAGAAATATATCCAAAAACTAAAAATCACTCACAAATATCTTCATATAAAAGATGATATCTTGTAGACTATTTACTTCGATACAGACTCAAAACAGAATATCAGTTCAGTGTGTTAAAAACTGGAAAACAATAATCACGAACCAAATTTATCTATAACTCCATCACACAACATAAGCAATAAAGTGGTCCTTAATTTCTTTCTTGCAAGGTTGAGGAAATATAATTGCCGTATCCAGACGTAGAACATGAAAATGAACGATTATTATTATTATTATTATTATACAGCTGATTAATACATACACTACATAAGCATGAAGTCCTAGATGATTAGAATTTCTTGAAACACTTTTAGTTTAAACATTAAAATGTATTAAAAACTAACAAAACATTTTCAATCCATTAATAGATATTTTTGGTGTTTAGTGATAAAAATACATGCAGTTTACAACCCTGAGTTGAACTGTGAGAAACAAATGAAGCAGTTAAACATGTCCCGCCAACATTACAGTAGAAAAAACATAAAGATTCCTGGGAAAGATGAAGTTTTGCAAAACCGATCGACTTACACTGATCAGTTCTATAGGTCAGAAAGAATAAAGTATAATTTACTCATGCAGTCTTTTCCACGTATGCGGTACTAATTTGTCAATTGTTTTTTTTTTTAAGGTAAACATATCATACCTGCAGGCTGTGACGTCCTAACTCCTCCATATCTGGTTCACCGCAATCCAGACCATTTTCCAAATCCAGAACAGTTTGATCCTGACAATTTTCTACCAGATAGAGTGCAGACCAGGCATCCTTACGCTTACATTCCATTCAGCGCAGGACCAAGGAATTGTATAGGTAATACTTTTTACTTTGTTATTACAAATAGTATTAGTTTATTGATAAACCTGGTAATTATTGCGTGTTATAAAGCCATAGCCATAAAAAAAGGGGTTGAACTTTGATACTATACGATGAAAACTTAAGATCCAATTTTATATTCATCTAGAATACAGGTTACATGAGAAATAATTAATTTTACAAGATTTATTTCTGTTAATGAGATGTAAATATTTTAAGCTGTAACCTTTGGATTTTTTCTCGGAGGGAAAGAAAGATTTCCTGTTTCTCTGTTTCTCAGAGTACCTACTCTACTACTACAGTAGGCGCTCATTAATCCGGCGCGTTAGGAACGTCAATGTAGTTTTAACGGGAATACCAAAGAAAAATGAATACAGAAAAAAAAGTACAATGATTTTTAAAACAAGTTGTACATGTAATAAGCTGCTCTATGACAAGAAAAAAATATACATAAGCGTTACTGTTTAAAAAGTCTCTGATATAACGTCAACAAACGAGCGAATCTACCCGAGAAAATTCGAACGCGAGTGGCTCGAAGAAATCCGGATTGAGGAGCGCCTACTGTACTACGATGACTCCAAAGTACAATACTGGTCAAAACAGATAAGATACTTAAAGTGTGTGAAGCGCTGATATAAAAATAATACCTAAATACGATCATTTTCATTCATCGAAACTACATATTTTGGAGCACATACAGTGATTCCGCCAAAACCCTGCTCCTTGTGGAGGGTGTCACCCCCAAAATTCTCGACAACACCCCAACTTTATTATTATTATTATTTTGCTGTGAAAAACCAATAGAAACTGTGCGAAACTATACTTACACCCTCCCAATTTTGACTTTACACTCCCCGCCAAACTGAAAATCCTGGCGGAATCCCTGAACACATGAAAGAAGGTCTATCTAACTCAATATATCCACACTACTGAAAGTACAAATTTACTCCAAATAGGATAAGGTAGATGCTAGGTTTATTAATTCATTTAAGAACTAAATTTCCTAATTTCTACTGTCACTTTGCGTCCATTACAAGTAGAAAGTGATCCATTTGGAACACTGTAGCGTCCGTTCTTTTATGACTGCAGATTAAACATTCCAAGCTGTCATTAACTCTAAGGGTCAGTTCTATAATCGACTGCTAGGCTTCTGGTGAGCGCTAAGTTGAGGACAAGTCATATTTTGGCCAATGAGATTATGCAAAATGAGACTTGGCCAGAAGCTTTGCCGTTGATTGTAGAACTGACCCTAAATGTTTCCTTCCTTGTTTAAGTAATTTTTGTGTTGTGTTCCTTAAGTATAGTAATAGTAGTACTGTTCGAGAAAATTGCATAAATATTGGGGGGAAATTTCGTTTTCGACGCATATTTTTATCTTCAATAACCTTCAGTTTTTTTTCGTTATCTTAGGAACAAACTCAAATTTTTGTGTGAAATGAACCGAGCTGACCCCTATGAGTCGAGTGAATCTGACCCGACCCGACCCGTGACCTGAATAAGTCTGGTGCGACCGGACCCGTTTGAGAGCACTAGTATACAGCCAGTGAAATATTAAATTACATAAAGTACAAAGAAAAGAGAAAAAGTATAAAAAAAAACAATAGACTAAAAATAATTGTTAGCATTTATGATCTAAAATAAAATGTGTTATTTACTTTTTATTTATGTTTTTTTCAGCCACCAAATTCATGGCATTGGTTGAGAAAGTGATTATTTCGTCGATGTTGAGAAAATACAAAATTGAATCTCTTGAAAAGCCAGAAGATCTAATACTTCAACCAAATGTTGTTTTGATGTCCAAAAATGGATTAAAAGTGAAGATTACGCCAAGATAACAAAAGTAAAATGAAGAACAAATTAATTGAACTTTTAATCTTATTGCTTTTGTAACGAAGATTTCGTAAAGAAGAAAGAAGCTTTCTACATGAACACAGAAACGACATAGCAAGATATTTATCACAATTTTATTTACATTTATCTGTGTTATGGACATGTTGCGTGGATTGTGACGTACAGAATGTAACAGAGTTCGACCAACAAAGTTTGCAGATGAATTCCTGAGATAAGAACAAGAAAAATAAAGCTATCTTCATAACTTTCTTGAATTCCGCTTTGTTTTCAACTTAAGCCTAAAATCGATTTTATACAGTATTTAATAAAATGAATATTTCTTGATAAATTGTAAATGATATATTAAAAGTAAAAACATGTTTCTTGGGAGTTAATTGTCTTTGTCTGTATGGTAAAAGCTCATATTATCAAGTTTAAAATGTTGCCAACTTAGTAGATATTTTTTATTTTCTTTTGAATGGCATTTCGTCAGTTTCTATGACATTTTGTGTGCTCTAATGAAGTTAGTATGTGGGAGTACAAAATACATTGTTGCCAAATAAATTGTGAACAGTATACGAGACTGCGCATTCAGAATGCTCATTATGGGAATTTTATGTTATTCATGGTTGGCAATACTGTATTTTGTGTTTCACATACAATATTTATCATTACTAGAAAGGTGCAAAATATTCAATAAACTAACGTAGCGTCATTTGATGAAAAAAAAATATCAAATTGGGAATTTTAATGGCATTACATTTTAACCATATTGATATAACTTTTTTTCTAAATCATAATTTTTATTTTAATGTACCATTAATGGTTGATTTATCGGGAAATATTAATTTTATTTACCGCTCTAGCAAGTCAATTTTTGGTCTGCGAGTTGGAAACACTCTACTTTGAAAAGAAAACGGAATTCAAACCATTTGTTCTAAGGAATTCATTCACCTGTCGAATTTCTGTAAAATCTGTGTCTTGTGGCGATAATGAATGTGGTGTCTGCTGTTAAAAGTGAAGAACAGTACAGTGTAATAATTCTGCAGTATCAGATGAGCCCATGAAGAAGTCAGTACTTTAATTAAATAATGATATAAGTTTCTGTCTCCAACTTACAAGGAAAGTGAATTTAAAAAAATCATGTTCATTTAGAACAACACGTACTGCCATCTATAAAAGGGCCATAGAACGACTAAAGAGCGTACCTTTATTCTAATTCATGTTATAAATGTATTGTAACTACATGTATTGTTATTCCTATAAAACACATTTTTTTGTGACACAGTGTTATATATTTCAAAACCTCAATAGACTATTGAAGCGTGACGTCATAACCTACCATAATAACTCAACGAAAGTGACGTCATAGCTTAATTGTCCATTTTCAATAGATTTAACTCTAAATTTAGACCAAATTTGTACAATTTTAGTAAAACCTCAGGAGATATTTTAATCTTAAGAAGTGAAAAATAAGAATCGTTTTGAGGCGGTAAATGTTAAGAAAATGCTATATAAATTAAAGCGAGCTAAATACATTTTTTGTAACAATAATTTCTCAGCAGTAGTTTTAATTTAACACATCCTTTCCCCTGAATTTTTCTTTAATTAATACTCAGGATATGTAAGTTCTCTCTCTCTCTCTGTGTGTGTGTGTTTGTGAGAGAGGGAGGGAGTGTGTGTGTGTGTGTGTGTGTGTTGGCATTCCCACATTTTTGGGGCTTTACACCAGTATTTCAACGTACTGCAAGGTTTTCTTAAATTACGTGTACCGTAATGGTTAGACGTTTGGAGCTTGATTGTATAATGGAAAGGCAAGGACAAGGTGGTAATTGGGCAAAAGACCACTGACTCAACGTTGCTTGGACTGGCAAGTCCCGACAATGCTGAGGAATTTACTTCAATCTAATGAGAAATGGACACGTTGTAGCATGCGATGTTAGTCTAGGCAGGTATAGGGTCTTTGAGTGTATGGGATGACTTCGGTTGACTTTCACCCAAGGGTGCATCTCAAGAGGTCTCTTACCAATATGAGTAATACAAAGGTACTCTCTGACCATGTACCATTCGCAACTCTCGTGGAGATGAGTGTTTCCAACAGCTTAAGCATATCTCTAAATCGAACACTGGAGACCACACAGTGGCTGGAGAAACGTTGCACAGAATTTGAAACCCGGTCTTCTCAGATTTGAATCTGTGGTGCATCTCTGGCAGCATGGAGTACAATATTGGTGCACAAGACCCGCTACCGTTCAACCCACGGGGTTAGTGGATTGCCCTTTTTCAACAAAGGCGGTAATGGATGTAGAAAGGGGGTCTCACACTCTTTTAGGTACGTGTGTTAATTCAGCTGGAACTTCGATGAAATAGCACTGTATTCAACACTTAAAATTAACACTGAACCATCTGTAGTTAAGTCAAAATAGAGATACTTTATTCATGTACACACTGTTCAAGAAATTCAGACATGGCTTCCGAAACACGACTCCTAAACTCTGAATCTTTCTGAAAGCAAGCACAAAAAGCAGTAGACCGATCCCCTTTCATGAAAGTTTCGAAACTATTCTGTGAAGTTTCATCCACTAGTTTGTCTGTAAATGAATTATCCATAAGAGTAAGGGGCAGATAAATAACAGCTGCGATACGCCCAAAGTTGCACGTCTCCTTGTAACTACTCACAAAAGACGAAAACGACAGATTGGACATTTTGCGATCCTTTATGTCGACACTTGACAAATATGAAGTAAAAGACCTCCAGTACACTTCCAGAAAGCTTTCTAAATGCTTCTCTCTCATTGGTCTATTAGTGGTCGTATGTAGAAAAAGAGAGATGTCCACTCCTGGAGAAGCATAGCGAGCTAATTGAAGATCCACAAACTTTACATCAGTCACTTCACCAGTTTCAGAGAAATGGAACATTAAGTTACGAATCCAGAGATCACCGTGGCATATCACGTTTATGAAAGAAGTAGAAGGCTTTACGAGCTGATAAACTGTGTCGTAAAAACTGCGTAATTTCTCTCTGTGACGTACTACAAATCCATGGTATTCAGGTACAAGGGAGATAAGAGCTAGGAATGACACAAAACTACTTGTTGCTGAAGAGATACCAGGGTGACCTTCGGAATCGTTAAACCAAGTCTCATCTATACCGTATAGTCTGTTTAATGGTTCACCTTTAATACGTTCAAGTACGACTGAAGCTGCGTGAAATTTTGCCAAACGTTTTAACACAAGACAACATTCATCAAAGTTCAACAGAGTGTTTTTATTCAACACTTTATACCCGGACAATAACAAATGCTCCATAACAAGTCGATCTGACTCAACCGAGTATACGAAAGGGACTGGAAGCTCTAATTCTGGCACTAAATACTGCATATCCGGGAAAACTTTCCCGTACAACAACACTTCTTGTGAAAACGCACCGGTTTCTAAAACAAACTTTTTATGACTTTCCTGAAAAGGTAAACTTTTGATGAAGAATTGGAACCATTTTTCTTGAGCACCATGAAGAATTTTAACTTTAAGATTGAAGTAATTACCCATAAACCCACAGGAAGAGGAATCAATGGCTTCCAGTTGGTAGTCCAAGACCGTAAAATTAGAGGCGACTTCCAAACATTTACTAATCACTTTCGTGCAATCACTGTAAGACACAATTTTAGATTTCTCTTGTTCGTTATTCATGGTGCTGTTTTTTTTTCGTAACTAGTTCAAGAAATTAGAACATCTACGTTGTTTCAAAGATATTTGTACACTTCTAGTTGCTTGGCACTACCACATAATGTGATGAAATTTAATTTCACATCGTGATATAGAAATGCTATAGGGGATTAGTGTACTATCTTCGATTAAACGTTATGACGTTTTCTGTAGATAACGGTTATCAGCCAACGAATTGCTTACATAATTCTCTTCTAGTTTAATTTTGTCTCTGCTGAAAATTATCTTTGCAAGAGGTTCAAGTGCAATGAGATAATAGAGAAGAAGAAGAAGATGATATCGAGAACATAAATATAGATAGACAGCAGTCCCTCGTGGTCCAGTAGTTTCTGTCGCAGCGGAACGGTTCGAATTCTGCTGCTAGCTTTCCTGATGGAGGGTTTTCAGTATTTTCCTCAGTTCTACTAGGGGAATGCCGGTTTGGTATCAAAGTTAGGGGCCTTGTTGTTACTGTACCATCATTGCTCTCCGAAACAGTATTCTCAGAGGGACAACAATCCCAACATCCCTCAGAAATGAGACGAACTTAGGCCACAGTTGGCTAACGACATAGCTGCTTTTGTAACAATGTCCTTTTAATTTTAGATTATATCGTCACCTTGAAACCAGAATGTCTTCTTTTTGGCAGAATGGAGTTAGTACTACATAACCTAGTACTGAAGGGCATCAACCTCAAAACTAAAAAATCCCTTTCGGTAGGCCTACAGGCTGAGGTAGATTTCGAAGTTTCGCTGGGAGCCGGGGCTCGCCCCCCAACTTCAGTGCTTTTGAGAGGATGCGCCTCCTTTATCTTAACCAAAATCTCCCTGCAGCACTACAGCACCACGGAGTACATCTTCACCCTCCCACGGTTGGCTGCGCCCCCAAAGGGAAGATTTGCCACATTTATTGTAACCTACTCTTGGTCATACACCTTCATTGAAAAAATCGTTTCTCTACCTTCAATGATTTGGAAATTGGGTTTTTGGGGCGGCCATTTTGGATCCAAGTTGACAACTTTTTGAAAGTTTTCTTATTTTGTCGTGACCTACTTGTGATAGTACAACTTCAAGTAAAATTTCATTTATCCAACTCAAACGGTGTGCAAAATGGGATTTTGGGCGGTCATTTTGGATCCAAGATGGCGACTTTTCCCAAATGTTGTGATATTTCCCTAAGCTACTCGTCATAATGCACCTTTATGCCAAATTTCGTATCTCTAGCTCAAACGGTGTGGAAAAT
>JAGDQP010008993.1:0-19661 GCA_022664845.1 Lepisma saccharinum
ATATACACAATGTTATAAGTTAGGCCTAACGCCAGTTAAGCGCATATGGGGCAACGCGTTCACAAACGAAATGTGAACTGGAAACAAATTGGAGAGTAATAACAACTTGATAAACGAACTGTATAGCTATGCCTCAGTGTAACAGTTTAAAATGTGGTATGTGTTTAAACCTTTCGATAAGAAAAACAATCTGAAACGAAAATAATAATAATAATTCTAAAATAGTTCGCAGTTCACGTGCTCCTGTGAACGTTAATACGCGACGTCGCTGATATAGCTCCGCATGCTGTTATTCTTGTCATCTGTACATAATGTCGAGTGCGTATTTAAGGAAATAATAATTACACACGGCTTTTCATAATACTTTTTGAATTGCTGATTGGCGCTAGCATTTTACGTCTGTTGTAATTATGAATAGTAGAGAGCGTAATATGTTTCATTAACTGGCTGAACCTGGGGTCCCAAATGTAAAGTTTATCGTAAATAATAGCATCCATTTATCCCTTACACCTCTATTTATTATCCATATGTAACTTCTTACATATGAATTAAAAAGTATAGTACGGACCAAGTAATGTAACCTACCACGGAGCTGCTGTATTGTAATTACTTCAGGGCCCTTGTACTCTAACCTTTCCGTATTCGATGCAATCTAACCCCTTGTTTTAACGTAGCGTACTGAATCTCAATCCAGAAACTCGGAAACATGAAAATGTTACGAATATAAGGTACGTGATGTGACTATAATGGAGTACACCCCTGAACAAATTACTCTCCTTATGTAAATGGCTGATTCGCTCGTGCACAGCTTGTCAGCTTCTCTCCAGGTTATGTTAAATTTGACCAGTTAACGTTGAAAATAGCAAAAAAAATATTCTGATCGAGTACTTTCTGAAAATTAATTGTACTCATGCTGTTTTGTCACGGGAACGAATCCACTTTAGGATAAGCACGCTTCAATCACTTTCCCTAACGTACTGTAATGTACGTTCATGAAAACTAGCTTGAATTTACCTGTTACTCTACCGTGAGAAATCTAAACAATAACAACAGAAAGGAAGCAGATTGGTCCAGAAATTCAAGAGTTACGATAAATGGTCCAACATGTGCTATCATTAAGATTTAAAAAATCTTAATAATACCATAGGGCGGACCATTTATCTCATGTCACTTGATTTTTTTTGGTATGGAGTATGATAGGCGGTCAGTCCGATGTAAATATATACATGTAGAAGCCCGCAGATAGAAAAAAAAAATTTACTGTTTCGAAAGTAAATTTACCTAACCTGAATACAGTACTGTATCGGACCATTGCTTATCATACTCCTTGTCCTTACGAAGAAAAAAGTCAAGAGATATGTTTAGTAAATTTCGAATTGTTGTCTCACGAGATAATTTTAATGCTATACTTAGCAGTTATCTACACAGTTGCTAACTGCCCATGACCTGCTACCTTACTAATGTAAATTTATTTAGGGCCTTTTAGACATCGATAGGGATAGGCGAGGGAGCTTAATTTCAGGGTATCATTCCACCATTTTGCCTGGTATGACAAGAAAACACGGGAAAACTCAGGCATGATAGTCGGCCGTTGGTATCTAATCCGGACATACCGCATGCAAATATCTCTTCGAGCTGCTGTACTAGAATCTCTACTTTCGCGACTTCACTTGTTTCTGTGCAGGTTTTCATAAAGAATTTTCTTTTTGTATTTTAAAACATTAAGATTTACCAACAACAGAAGTGCGTTGATTTGACGTTTGATTTAAGTTTGAATTTAATGTTATGGCATTTAGGCATCTAAGGCTCAAACCGAATTGGGGAGCGGAAAGGATTTGGGAAGGTGTCAGCCAGGGCCTATGTTGAAGGTGCCATCTCGGCATTTGCCTGGTGTGTGAGTAAACTCTTTAAGAAACCTGTCAGGATGGTCGCCTGCCGGGATCGAACGCATGACATCCCGAATCCTACCCCAACGCTCTATCGCTGAGCTACAGTGGTCAGTTTGATTTGTCATACCACATAGTGTTTTGCCGTCTCCCATCCCGCAATAGGGGTGGGGGTACGCCTCCAATTTTTTATTACAACTTTCAAAGTTTTACTATTAAAAAATAAATTTAAACTGAAAATTTCTACTTACAACCCCTCCCCATTTCTCTTTGTAGAAATCCAAGAAGATGCGGCATATTTCAGAGATCATTCTTCGAAGAAATTTTAAATTGTTTTCTCACAATTTGCATGTAGTCAGCGATTGTAATATGATTATAACTATGTTTTTAACATTTACTTTCTTCGACCTGAGCCAAACTTGCCAAAAGGCCTTAAGTGAGAATACAATTACATTCAATTCTCATTTCTTCGGAATTCGACCGTCAACATTCACACATGCAAATTGCGTCCATTAGGTATTCAACTGTTATTACAGTAGTATCTATCGTTCTAAATCGGACAACGGGATTAAACAGGGTACAACGGGACGTTGAAAATAGTATACTGGACGGTGCACCGTTGGATTCGGATACAGGGTTATTTTCTCCTTTTTAAGTTCTACCGGTACTTTTGGTAATGATATTAACTTACAGTCACAATTCATGTTGTTTTACTATATAAGGGGTAGTGTAGGGGCAAGATTATTTTATCAGCTCGGCGCTCAGGGCTTTGCAGCCATATTGGCAACTCACTTGGAGAGACTTCCGGTAGGAATAGCCCACTCTCGCTTATCTTGAACGATAAGTAACAGCGAGAAGTGCTCAACCCGGCAGCTGCAGTTTGGTCTTGTGGTCAAGACGTTACAAAACTGATCTAATCGTCCAAGACCCTGGGGTCGACTTTTTACATATTTTTTTTAAAAAGAAAATTAAAGTTTTTTCCGTTATTTATCTAAATACACAAAAGTAATTTAATAAGAGTTATGATTTACAATTTTAAAAGATGCCACTAAAAACTAGGATGTATATAAACCCACCAGAGCAGAGTGCACCCGAAGGGAGCTGGGCGGCGTTAGCCGCAGGGGGGGGGGGGGCAGTCCATTATTAGCAGTAGGTATACGCAAAAGTACTGTTTACTCAAAAGTTGTTTAGGCAAGAGTTCTGTACCATACCGGAAGTATTTCCAAGTGTGCTCCGGAAGTTGCCAAAATGGCTGCCCACTCCTGCGCGTCGAGCTGAAAAAAAGATCTTATAGTGTAGTGTGGCTAGCAAATTATTTTTTGTTTCTTATTTTCTTGAAGAAAAGGACGAATTTTTCACAGTATAAAGTATATTTATTACACTCATCACAAAAAATGTTAATTGTGATATCTGAGTTGTAATTCGTTATATTATTGTTTTCTGCAGCTCCACAAGATGGCCATTTTACCCTACATTGGTCGGGTAAGTGGTCATGGATCATTCGTGTTCAAAAACTCCTCAACAATAGCAAAATATAGGGTGAAAAATCAACTTTTCCTTTTTAGAAGATTTATGTGCTATTTAGGAAAAAGCAATTCCTGGAAGCAAAACTGAATATACCTCACTTTCATCATCTTCCTCTCTACAAACACTGGAAGCCGCATTTATTTTACACTAATCGTGATTTTATTGTTTGATCACACTCACCATTTTTGTAATTTCGTATTTGCTACGCATTAAACAACTGTCATATTGCATTATTAATAGTAACATATATGTTAATTTATCTGTAACGCCACTGGTACTTATGGTTTAATAGGTAAAAGTGAGTGGCCATTTTACTTATTCGTCAACCATTTTAAATTGAGTCATATTTGCAGCAGCAACAGTTGGCCTAGAGAATTTTGCACCTCATTGAAATTAACATTACGCACCAAATACACTTATTGTGTCCAAAATTAAAGCAAAATTTGCAAAAAGTGATAAATAATTGTTTTAAAATGTGTACGTTCTGTTACGTTATTCTATGTTTTCATGAAAAGACAGGGTTACGTAAACAATTACTTCGTACGTTATTCTTTTTATTTTTTTAATTTTATTCTAAAATTTGTAGTACTTCGTTATTAAAACTAGTGATGTAAGAAAAAATGAAAAAATTAACCAGCGAAACAACCGGTTCTTTTTTAATTTTTCTTGCTATTTTGGAAAATAACTTTTATTTTTTACTATACCGCGTCCCACACTTTATATGAGGGTTAATTGAATGGTCAAAATGTTTGTTCTTGCTACAAAGTTACATTTAGAATAACATCTTTATTGGGAAACTTGCATATAGAACTTTCTCAGCCTGAGCCAAAGATGCCTAAATGCCATTCAACTAACGGAAGATTTCCCTCATGTAAAAGGCCACTATCAATTGCACAACAAAATTTGAAGTACATTTTATGTATTTTTTCTAAATTAGAACCAGAAATGCATAAGATGAGAAGTGTTGAATTTTCGTCATAAAAAAGCAGTAAAACCAGTGTTTTTTTCTTCGCTAAAATAAAGCATTTTTTTCGTGTTTTTCCCAAAATTTCTTGTCTTTTTCCCTGCCTGTACGTCACTAATAACAACTTACTGCTTTTTAAACATTGAATGAAGTACAAACTGAAAGATAGGGCCTACTTTCATTTATGTTTATTATACAAATAGACTATCTCAGGTACCCCATGTATCAAATTAAAAATATGTCCGGGAATCCGGAAAGGAAAAGTTGGTAACCCTACCTAGAGCAGCGTTCGCAAACTGTGGTCCGCGAGGCCTGCCCTTCGTTGAACCCATAGACGTCTGTAGAGTGATACAGAGTTGTATTATTAGTAATATTTTCATCTTTTAACATTTGTAATAGTTTCAAAATGTTTAAAAATTGTTCAGGAAAATATGTTGATAACTGTTTTAATTTATGTACAATTAAGAATGAATCATATCTACGCGTTAATTAAGATTCTGAGATTTAACATGACCTGTACCGCACTACCCCAGCATGTTAAACATTTTACAGTTTAACATGTTTAATAGTTTAAAAGACTTCTTTAAAAAATGGAATTATATAAGGTAGGGTAAGGTTGAGAAAATAGCTTTTTGCTATAAAATCAGGGAAAGGATCATCCTTTGAATGGAAAGATCTTGAAGCAACTGATAACACGCCTCAGTGTTCAAATTGCCTTTAGAGGACGTTGGGAATGCCGGATATTTTCAACGGTGACTGAGGATTTAATTCACAATATCACAGATAAAAGCTTTGCATTTTTATCCAAAAAGGTAGTATTTTGATGCTTTGCAACACATATAGGCATATATTGGTAACAAGCAGGGATGTAATGGAGAGTATTCACTTCTGTTTTTAGGCATCACCGTATCCTCACCTAAAATGTATGCAATACGCCGGTATATGGAGTAGTAAACGATTGGTTTCGTTACAACGAGCGAAACGTATACCCACCTAAAGAAATCCCTGGTAACAACTTAATTCTGTTGTCGTATCGTAAGACGACCACTTAGAAAATTGTTAAAAAAATTAATGTTTATTAATTTTTTTTTTAAATGGGGCCTATATATTCAAGTTCATCCACAAACGTATTAGGGATTTCCAAATTAAGGAAACAATTTAAACATGCGCAACGATGTTTGAAAACTACTAGCAAATTATGAAAGAATGTTGCATAAATCTGGTTCAGTTGCTTGCAACTGCTATCTTTCTAGGTAACCTTGCGAGTTAGTTAAATAATAATTATATTGGCATTGAACTCATTGAAGTCAATTTTAGTTCAACTTCGTTAAATAGGAAGGAAAGAAAATGATTGCGATAAACATACGTTTGCATGTGCAGCGCGCAACCACAGATGATAAACTGCGCACTTATGAAGACGATAACCCCGTCATTCTCATGAGTCTGTGGTGCTCAACCACTGGCTGCTCATTTTCCTCGTTGCGTTATGTGTTTGTTGATGTTTTCTGTGTGTGCTTGGGTGTGAAATATGTCAACGAAAGATTATAGTATTGTAGAGTATTATGCTGAGCATGAGGGCTATCGTTGTGGTTATTGCAAATCAACAGACACCAATTATAGTCACGGTAAACAAAATATTTTATTTTTGTGTTTGTATGTTTAAAGAAAGTGTTGCAATTGTCATGTGCGTGTACGGATTGAAGTGGTACCTTTGTCTTACATACAAGGTTATTATATTATTTCATCAATATTCGTCGTTTTTGTTGTATATCTTCGTGGGTTTGTCCATACTTCGGAGCACAGAATTTCTAAACTACCCTACTTGAGAAGAGATCTCTACTTTTGTTGTGTCACAAAAGATCTATTCGTTATGTGCTGGTATAGTGACATCTCGCATAAGGAAAACAGCTTTCTGACAAGACTTGTGGTACTTTAATAACCACAAAAAGAAAACTTTGTACAACCTTTTTCTGGTTATTCATCCTTATCAGAAAACTGTGTTTTCTTGGTGCAAGAATGATACAAGGCGTATTGTTATAATTGACATCTCGGTCGACCGCCATGTCATCGTATTCTTGGTAATGGGCAAAAGGGCTCAGGAGTTGAGATGTATATTTGCGTTAAATATATAATAATAAAGTGTGCTTTGCTAAGTTGTAATAGTAGACATTCTCTATGTCAGCTATTTCTGTTATAAGACTGTGAAACTTGTGTTATTTCGGATGCGTTGAATGCAGAATGTGATGTAAAATCAAGGGGTGATGCGACTGGAAGGAACGAGGGCGTAGGTGTGTGCGTCCTTCCACTAACATCACTCTTGCCAAAATGAGGAAACTAACAACATATGAAGCACTTCAACACTACAAATTTACAGAAGTAGATAATTGCTTCTAACAAGATGTTCTTAATTGTCTCCTTACATTCTCAGGTATGGATGGAAGCTTAAATGAAGTATGCGTTACTCATTCTAGACCCTTTGTTGGGTGCTTGTTAAGAGGTTTTCGGTAATATTGAATAGCGAAAGGGCTACGATAACTGCTATAGTTCATAAGTAGTGGCACGTATCTAGAAGTTGGTTTTGGGAGGGATCTACGGCCTTTCAGAAGGGAGGGGAAGTTCGGACTCCACCTAAATACATCCCTGGCCTCAATTGCAGTTAAGTATGCAGGCTACCGTACATGAGGTTGCAATTCCGCCTGGGGGTATAGATATTTGTGGATTTTAAGCTGCATTAGACGTATATGATCGTGACTTTTTTTTTTTTAAATAAAAAACTGTCGTAATGGGAAGGTGGTTCACTTTCAGCGCATCAGACGTAAGTATTCCCACAGCAATGCAATTTCTGGTCTCCCATGCTTCTGTTCTCCATTCTGTCTCGCTTGCTGTGCGATTAATTGATAACGATCTACGCGATTGGACAAGTTAGGGGGAATAAAAGGGCTTTTAAAGGACAATCATCTTTACATTTGATTAGGGCAGTATACAGTTATATTTTACAGTTACTCACCGGTTACATAATTAGGTGTGATTTGCAATTGAGAAAGTGCCAAAACATTAGTCCATCCCGGAAACCAAGGCCAGAAAACAGTATTTTTAAGCTATTTTTTTTTCTCTTAAATTAACCTTCTGTGATAAATCAGCTATAAAAAAAGGTTAATGCTTTATTTTAACAATATAAACGTAGGCGGTACAATGAACTAAACCTGTTCAGTCAACCCTTATCGGAAAAAAAAAAAGGTGAAACTAATACCAACACACTCAATTTTTGTCTTGTTACAACTGATCGTCCGTCAGGATAATGCAAGGATGGATATTCAACGATTAGGTAGGTTTAACATGTGCTCCTCGCACGAAATTGTATATTTGATCTAAAACGGTTCCAAATAATTAACATATAGCTAGCCACAAAGAGAGCATAGACTACTGCCCATTTTTGGTTGTGTACTTTGTTTTGATCTTTAACCGAAAGAAAATTCTTCACTTTTCTTATCTTAGTACGTATCCTGCAGATGCAGTGTGTAACTTGGTTGATGTGTTAACTGTTTTAATCCTTGGACACATGTGCATTTTTTTTCGTACTTTACATATGTGGGGTCATATTGACCCCAAAATAGAATTTCCTAAAACAGGTATCTACAAACACTTTACCTCTATACCGAAGGTTTATTTATATAAAGGATATATTGTTTAGACTATTACTATATAATTCACTATTACAAATACAGGCACTAATGCAAATATATATATATAAATATAAACATTGACTACATAGAAGTTTTGCAAGAAATGTATAAAAGAGTTTTAAGATTTTTATTATGTATTAGTTTACCGCTGGATGCTACGCTGTCTAATATGATGCGTAATACTTGTAATTCACTGAAAATACGGGAACATTTTGATGGTTGTTCAATGTTGCTTGAAAAAAAGAGAAATTTCAAAAGCCAACAAGGTACTTGCATTTTTCGCAATAAACGGCACTATGAACACCGGAGACTGGAATCGGGCATTTCA
This sequence comes from Lepisma saccharinum, assembly GCA_022664845.1. NCBI lineage: Eukaryota > Metazoa > Arthropoda > Insecta > Zygentoma > Lepismatidae > Lepisma > Lepisma saccharinum. The sequence goes on from JAGDQP010008993.1 coordinate 8,389, forward strand.
CACACACTACAGATGTTTTCTTGTCTTGGCTTCTGTCACACAAACCGCATTTTTTTTTTTTTTTTTTTTTCCTGAGGATGTTGACGGTGTTACATTTTTTTCTTCACGGATCTCTCCACAATTTCATTGCTTCCACTATTGGTCATTTCAATCCAGGATTCTGAATGCGCTTCATCATATGTGGAGTAATTAGTTCCTCCAAGAAAATACGACGCTTATGTGTGTAACATTGAAATGATAATTAGGATGATGTTTTATGTACAAAATATACGCATTTAGTGCACCAACATTTAGAATGTAAAATAAAACCATTGGCCACCTCCTAGTTTGCAGGTGTATGTACCCACCATTTCGTCCATCTTGTCCACGCCACCTTTAGTAGCATCATAAAATTCAATAATTTCAGCCTTTTTCTTTGTACTTACACTATCGACATTCTTATCGTGATACATAAGGCTCATTAGAACTACATTTTTTCCTTTTCTTAGGCACGTAGCTGACTAGGAGCTAATTTGGAGCTCCATAACGAAATGGAGCTAATTTGTCAGTAGTGAGTCTTACTTGTGTTCGCTTATCATCAAAACGAAGCATTCTTCTTATATTTTCAAATCGGTTGACTGAAAATGTTGCACGATACCTATGATCAGCAAACTTATATAAAAAAAAAAAAGCGCACGTGTAGGAACATTCCAGTCACGATTCACTCCCGCCAGCAATAGTAATCCAATAAGAGCTTCAAGTTCTTCTTTCGATACTTCCTTCCACGTTTTCCTTTTTTCTTGCATAACCCTTCTACCGTAAATATTTGTGCACAATACTATTTCATCCAGTACGTGCGGAGTAATGAATAAATCAAACGCACACTTTGGTGACGCTGTTGTAATACCTTGTGTTTTGGAACGGGCTGCTTTCTTACTAGATTATGTACAAGGGTACGGGCGAGTGGAGGGTGATCTTTGTACCACTGAGTTCAATTTTTTTGCTTTCAGTGTTGACTGTATGACATTTACTGCACTCGTATCTTCTTCACTTGACACACTGTCGCTCATATTTTCTTCATCATTTGACAACTCACATGATGATTCCTGTTGGATTTGCATTTCACTATCAATAGAAATGTAATCGTCGTCTTCATCTAGTAGCCAACTGTGAAACAAATAAAACACAGTAAAAAAAACGTGGGGTCACTTTGACCCCACATGTGTAAAAGTAGCATTACAATTGAAAAAAGTATATAACATACATTCTACTTACAATAAACAAATATTTTAGGTATTGAAATTTATACGAAAGACCAATAAAGGAATACGCGAATTTACGATACATGAGTTAAATCACAGAAGAGATAAAGAAAGAAATATGGGGCTTCGGGTCAATTTGACCCCGCATATGCATCCAAGGGTTAATATTATTTATTTCTGAGGCAAGACCAGGAAACTAGAATACAAGGTAAGGTTCGTAAACTATAGACGAGAGCGATTCGTTTTGTTTTTTAACCATCATAAAACCCGTTTGCACACAAGGTGCTTTTCCCTAGATCGCCAAAACATTTGATATCTTGTTTTAGATTGAATGATTTCACTTCGTCATTCGTGCATTAATATATTATGCAAACAGGACTCAACTCACATTTGAACAAAATTAGTAATCGAGGGATTCAGTTCATCAAACAGAAAGATGTGAACCTACTACATTTGGCGATTACGTTCTTTGTCTTCTGGAACAAACATAACTTAGATCTAATATACTTAACAGAAAACAACCTGAATTCCTGGAACAGTACTATCGTTGGATTATGATAATTATCATGAGCGCTAATGGGCTCTGTTCCAGATTGGAAGGAGCAAGTACTCAAACTCTTTGAATCCAGTTTACTTCCCTTCAGTATTTTGTGGTGCAGAATTGTTATGTGAGGTTAGCTGATATTAGTTTATTCTACCGTACTTACCCTAAACTGGAATAGTTCCCAGAAATATTTCATTTTGTGCACCTTCAACAGAGATGTGCATCTCCAGTCAAATATTACAAGATATTGTGATACAAAAATAAATTAAAAGATAGAAATAAGAATTCAAAGTTACAACTGCATATATTTGAGGTAAAGTATCCGGCTGTTCAAAAAGGACAGATCTACGGACTTCCAGAATAACTGCCATTTTAGGTCCTCGGTGCCACCTCATTCTTTCCACAACAAATTTTATATATTGGTATATATATATATATATATATATATATCTTTCTTCTTTCTCTCTCTCTCCCCCCCCTCAAAGAGAGAAAGAAAAAGCAGTAGGTCTTTCTCTCTTTCCCTTCCCTTCTTCTTTCTTTTGAGAGAGAGGAAAGAAAGAAAGGAGAAGAAAGACGAGGAGAAGGAGGAAGAAGAGAGAGAGGGAAAGAAAGAGAGCTCTTTCTTTCTCTCTCTCATCAGAGAGAGAGTAAAGAAAGAGAAGAAAAAAAAGAGTAGAGACTTCCAGAGAGAGGAGAGGGAAAGAGAGCAGAGAGAGAGAAAGAGGAAGAGAGTTCTGAGAGAGAGCTTTCTCTCTCGAAAAAAAAGAAGTCTCTCTCTAGAGAGAGGAGGGGGAAGAGAAAGATAAAAGAAGAAATAGAAGACAGGGAAAGAGAGAGATCTTTTTCCTCTTTCTCTCTTCCTCTCTCTCTCTCCTATCTCTTCTCCTCCTCTTCCTTCTTCTTCTTCTTGAGAGAGAGAGCAGAGAAAGAGAGAGAGAAAGACAGAGAGAGGGAGAGAGGCTTTCTTCTCTCTCTCTCTATTCTTTTCTCCCCTCCCCGCCCTCTCTTTCTTCCTTTCTCTCTGTCTCTCTTCTTCCTCTTTCTCTCTCTCCTTTTATTTTCCTTTCTTTCTTTTCTTTTTCCTCTCTTTCTTTCTCTCTCTCTCGCTCTGTCTCTCTTTCTTTCTTCTCTCTCTCTCTTTCTTGCTTGCTTTCTCTCTCTTTCTTTAGAGAGAGAGGGAAGGGGATAGGAAAACTTTCTCTCTCTCTTCTTCTTCTTCTCTTTCTTTCTTTCTTTGAGAGAGATAAAGAAGAGGAAGAGAGAGAGAGAGATAGCTCTCTCTCTCTCTTTCTCTTTCTTTTTTCCTTCTTCTTTTCTCCCCCCTCTTCTTTGATTTCCCTTCTTTTCTTAGAAGAAGGAGAGAGAGAGAGGATATATATATATATATATATAAAGAAGAAGAGATATAAAGGAGAATAGCCTACAAAGTTTTAGTTGCTCGTATTTGAGGAAAGGCATCCGGCTATTCCAAAAATGACAGATTTTCGGAATTCCAGAAGACCTGCCATTCTGGCCCCGGATGTCACTCCATTCTACCAATAACAAAATTTAAATTAGGATACAAAGAAAAATGACAGTATAACAACTACAGCAAACAAATATTAAGTATGATTCATAAGTAGCTACAAATAAATGAATATACATATTTTGTTTAAAGGAAAATGAAAAATAGAATTCCTTGTATTTGAGGTAAGGCAACCGGCAGTTCCAAAGATGACAGATCTTTGGACTTGCAGAAAGTCTGCCATGTTGACCCCGGCTGCCACCTTTCTCTTTCTGTAACAAAACTTTGATTAAAGTATGAGCAAAAAAAAAAAAAAAAAGAGAGCAGAAATGAAATGACAAAAGCAAACAAAATTGACTATGATTCAAAAGTATCTACAAATAATGTGCTAGTATATAAGACAATGACATGTGTAAAATTAACTGTTATGAGCCAATAATTTTGTGTATATTGAAAACGTTAGACATTTATATCGTTTGTATCGGAAAACGTCTCGACATTTGTTTAATAAATGATTGTACATTAAACAGACTCCGAGGAGTGGTGAAGATTTGCTATCTTTTAAGTTTTAAGTCTGTATGATGATAGAGAACCTGATGTATTCTGGGATATCGTTCTAAGCTTTGGTAGTATACACAGCGAAAGATGTTGAGTACCGGTAGTATTCTGATTTATGTCTGTGCACTGAGACTTTCATGTTCTCTTTAGAGTGGGTGTGTAAAGATTGAGTGTAACTGAGAAACCTGAAGCTGGGTGATAAGTATGACAGTTTTCTCATTTTGATTAATTTATAAAGTGGACGAAACTCAAATCAGCTTAATTTCTTCAATGCAGGGTCGCTATCTTCCCCTTCCTTCTACGTACGGAGATGTAATGTAATAAACATTTAAACTGAGTGTAGTCATAGGTGCTGGAAAAGAGTATTATGAAGCTACAATGAACGTAATAATATTGGATTCAGCGCACCATCTAGGATATATAATAATTCACAACCATATTCAATCCACTACTTGATGAGGCTTCTACCAGAGAGAGGGTTGGTCTACTGCTCTGACACTGGCCAGACTTGTTGCAAAGGGAGAGCCGAAACTCTTAACTGTGAACCACTATATTTTGTTCACAACAGCTCCCCAATTACATCACGATGCTGGGTGGGCACCGTTTCAGACCCTCTCGCTTTGGAAAAAAATCCCTTGGCAGTCGAACCCGGGACCCCACGATCAGCAGTCAGCGACGGTAGACGCTAGACCAGTCTATAAATTATTGTGTGCGGGAAATGTATCGGCTAGCGCATAGTTTATGGTGATATAGACGTAACATTTATGTGGGAGGCAATTCGTGAAACAATTAAGAGCGCAGCGAAGGAACGCGTAGGGGTAAAGTAACAACAGAAAAACAAACCTTGGTTTGATGAAGCCTTAAACTTCATGAGGAACGAAAACAAGCAAGGCAACGATGGCTAAGTAATAAAAGCGAAACAAATACCAACCACTACAGTAACGCGAAACGCAACGCCACACTCGGGTTCAGAAACAAACAGCTAGAATATCTGAGGCAGAAGATTCAGGACAAATAACATACGAGATCTACACAAAGGGGTAAACTCGTTAAGAAAAGGTTACCAGCCGAGGTTAGGAATGATTAGAAATGAACATGGAGATCTTCAGGTGGATCCAACCAAAATTGTCGATGTGTGAAAAAGTTATTTCGACAAACTTCTTAATGTACACAACGGGAATCAAACAGGAATGAAATCCATACCGCAGAACCGTGGATCCCCGAACCTAACGAGATCGAGATCGAAATGTCGGTTAAGAAATTGAAAATTTTCAAATCGCCAGAAACAGACAATATTCCAGCCGAATTAATTATAGCGGGAGGAACGGCACTAATCAAGGAACTACATACATTGATAAGTGCTATATGGAGAAAGGAGGAGCTCCCAAAGGAATGGAAAACCTCAATAATAGTTCCGATTTACAAACAAGGCGATAAATAGGACTCTAATAAATATCGCGGAATCTCGTTACTTCCAACCTGTTACAAGGTATTAAGTAATATTCTGTTAACACACCTAAATGTGTATACGTAGATGAAATAATTGGAGATCACCAATGTGGATTTAGAAGAATGGGAATACAATGGGACGGTTCATCTGCTATTCATTGATTGTAAGAAAGCATATGATTCTATCAAAAGGGAAAAGTTATACGGTATCCTGATACGATTTGGAATTCCGAAAAAAATTGGTTCAACTAGTGAAGATGTGTCTCAGCGACCCCATAAGCAGAGTACGGATAGGTAATAATATGTCAGATAGTTTCAGTATTCGCAACGGATTGAAACAATGCGATGCCTTGTCCCCACTACTGTTTAAATTTGCGTTAGAATATGCGGTTTTAAAAATTAAAGAGACTATCATTGAATGGTTTGAATCAACTGTTTGTATACACGGATGATGTAGATTTAATAGGGGACGATATAGATGCACTACAAAGCAACACCGATGTCTTAGTAGAAGCGTGCTGAGATAGGTCTACAGGTAAACATAGATAAAAAAAAATACATGATAACAAGCCGAAACACAGGGAATGAAGGAAATAAAAAGTCGCTTAGTGTTGGGCAACGCATGTTTCTATTCAGTCCAAAAACTTCTAACATCGCGATTAATATCAAGGAAATTTAAATTGAAAATATACAGAACGGTTATTCTGCCAGTAATACTTTACGGTTGCGAAAGTTGGAGTACGACCCTAGCAGATGAACATAAATTACGTGTATTTGAAAATAAGGTTTTGAGAAAGATATATGGGCCGAAACGCGACGAGATGACTGGAGAGTGGAGGAGACTGCATAATGAAGAACTCCACGGACTGTACGATGTACCAGATGTTGTACAAATAATGAAATCGCGACGACTAAGGTGGGCAAGCTATGTAACTCGGATGGGGAAAAAACGAATTCTATCCTTGTTGGAAGGCCGGATGGAAGGAGACCATTGGGAAGACCAAGACGTCGTTGGAAGGACAATAAAGAGATCTTCGAGAAGTGGGTGTTCGTGATGAAAACTGGCTTTAATATTGTCCAGGATAGAATCCAACGTTGGCGAACGTTTGTTACTGCGGCGATGAACTTGCGAGTTCCATGATCCATAGAGTTAGTTAGTTAGGATTTCTTGGCATGGTTATCGGTTATATCATTAATGAATCACCAACAAACCGATTTACCTTTCAGCAAAAAAAAATGTTTACCTTATAGAATCTTTACTTTAGGCGTTATTTATCAGTTATCACTTTTGCATTTATGCGTATGTCTCATTAAGATCCTAGTAAAGCGTAATTATTTTCACACTAACTTTCGCTAAAAAATTTTTGTAATTAAAACAAAACAGACACATTCTGTATTGTCTTTCTTCCTTTTACCTTTCTACAACAGTGAAGTTCCTTGTAAGGTTTTGTTTTATGCTAACTTTTCTATATTATTAATGCTTTTGGCTTTTAGTTCATTTCATTGTCATTATATGCAAAATAAACCAAATTTAACAAACTAGAGAATAAAGCAAATATCAATTATTAAGAGCATGATTAAGGTTCATGATCATGACGCATATCAAACCTGAAGAGGCAGGTATAACACAAACCTAAAGATGACGTCCTTCAGTTAGCACTTCGGATGGAGCGACCGTAGCTAGTTGGTGGAGCACTGGCTTAGCAGTCGAAAGGACTTGGAAAGAATCGCAATGGCCGTCTATCCCAAGGATGTTGTAATAGAGGATATGCAATTTCGCCAAGCACGTGAAACCAAATCTTAGTCCCGCCCAGTTAACCCACTTACTCCAATCAAAAACATTGTTTTCGGCTAACAAGGATAACAGCAAGCTTTGCAGCTATCTCCTAACCAATCAAGAGGCGTCGCCTTGGTCGATGCTCAGTTGTTTTTTGGCTTCCCTCTTTCGCTGGACACGAGATAGGTATTATAATGTCGTTGGTCCATCCTGACTGAGCCTTGTCCCGTAGTGACTCAGGGAAATGCCGGGATGGTACCTACAAACAAGGTCCTACCTTGAAACATCTTTTCCGCTACCCTATCCCGGCCTGAGCCTGATTCGCCTAAAGGCCATTAATAAATTCAAAATTTAGTAAGCACAGATAGGGAAGGTAGCGGTCAGAGCTTATGTCTAGGTATACGGATTCACAGAAGCACGATGACGAGTAACTTGAAACTTTGTGTATGGCTGTTACTGCACCTTAATGCTTAGATGTTTACACCATTAGAAAAAGCCTGGTTGTATCCATAAGTTATCCGTTTCTTTTCAGCGTTCTTAGGAATTGAAGTGAGTTGAGCATTTCTAAACGACGTAAATTAAAAACTTAAAAACTTTATATTGATGGTCAATATGGCGCTACAAACCCTCGCGTTATACGCCATGGATGAGAGAAAAGTTGGTACTGGTCCTTGTCTTTATACAAGACACTTTCCCGGAGTTTAAACCCAGGGCATTCTGATTACGAAGCGAACAAACTTCCACAGATGGTTTGTTGTTACTTGGCTGTGATGTGAATATTCCCTTTGTATAATCCTGCGGATTTTTCCAAGCTTGTGATTGTAATTCAGTTTTCTTTCCACTATTTCTTTCGATCCAAAGCCGTAATTACAGCAGTTAATGAATCATTATCTTCTTTCATATTTTCCGTGGTGTTTTTTTTTTCTTTTTTTTTCCTAAGAATTATCGTACCGTATGCATATATCTTATCGTAACTTCAGATTTCAAGTATAAGACTTAACTTCAAGTACCTCATTTTCCCTTCAATCACTTCACTCAACATCATTTAATTTATTTTGCTTCTTTTGAACGCAAAAAATGTAGATATTATTATTATAATGGCTTCATTGTTTTAGCATTTTAGTTTGCTTTTCCTTCTTCTATAGTTTATCCCAAGGGTCTTCAAGTGGCGAACCCTGGACCCTTTATTTTTTTTTCCGAGTCTTCACGATTTACTGCGAATTTGAATTTATTTATGGCCTTTTAGATTCTTTAGCCCACGCTGGGAGGCTGGTCTACACACTTCAGTAGCTGAAAAAAAAAACGCATTGGAACGTAACGTGAATTCGGAGAGTGCATGCAAGAACCTGATAAGTGACATTTAAAAAAGAATGAGTTACTCTCCCACAATACTTTACAAGTACGTTCTCAAAAGGGAAGTTGTCCGGAAACAATATTTGGTTGTCCAAAACATTGACTTTCTGTACAATTTCCCATAAAGGGACAATGCTTCCTCCGATCTTTAAGGATAATCTAAACCAATAATCTCCAACAATAGATGGCAGCACTATCTCCGTATATGTCTAATGTATTCTTATCGTTGCACGAAATTTCCTTGCTGCTCCTACAAATTCAAGTCTACAAAGTTCAAACTTTTAGGGAAGAAAGTTCATAACCAATTCAAGAGCATGATCGATGCCGATTTTTTATTTTCGTTTTCCTTCATTGTTCAAATCGCTTCTTTGTTGTTGTGTTCGGAACCTATAACAATGAAGCTCTTTCAACAATGAACAAAAAAGAAAATTAAAAACCGGCATCGATCATGGTCTTGAATTTTTCGAACTCTCTAGGTTTGAATTTGTAGGAGCAACAATGAAATTTCATGTAACAGTGAAAATACATTAGACATATACGGAGGTAGTGCTGCCATCTTTTGTTGAAGATCGTTGCTGTAGATTATCCTTAAACCTGTTTTTCTCGAAGCTAGATAAATGTGACTTATCAGGTTCTTGCATGCACCCACAGAATTCATTCTTTTATATGCACTTTTTTCTCTCTGTAATTATTCCATACAATTATTCAAAGTAATCAATAACCGTACTGTTATATTGTCCTGTTTGAATTTATTTGTGGCATTAAACATCTATGGGCGAGGCCGGAATAGGGTAGGGTAAAAAAATGTCAAAAGGAGTTGGCAAGGGTCTAAATTGAAGATATCCCGGAATTTGCATGGTGTAATTGAGGAAAAAACCTTTGTCAGGATAGTCGGCCAATGGTATAGAACTCAGGACCTCCGGAATGTGAAGCCAACGCTCTGCCAAGTAACCTACGATCTTTCGGTCTTCGTGTCGACAAACTGTATGGTCCGCAAAGGCCATTTTACTGCGATATTACCATTAATCCGGACCTTAGGGGAAAATAATTGAAGACCTGGTTTATTCTGTTTTTAAGAATATTCAGTATAATATGACCAGTTTCTGCATTAAGTAAGCCACTGATCAAGTTGAACGTATCCGCCACCTCTTTGCCCGGAGGAATGCTTGTCAGGGGAGGTCTTCTGTCAGACTTTTGACTTGCTTAACCGTTACACATGCCATTTAAACCCTCAGAAGTGTAAAAAATTTTTTAAAAAAAGGACATTGAAAAACAAGTAATTTACAGTCTAAATGTAGGCTAATTAGTGTTATTTTTAAACTTGCGGAACAGTTGCTTGTTTCTGTCCTATCTGTTTTGCATTAGTCAGTAAATGAAATGTAGGTAAAACTTCATATTTTCCTGTTCTGCTATCTGTCCGGGGGAATCCGCGAAATGTTAGATATGCTTAATCTGGTTCTGATGTCTTTTGTATGTTGATAACCCTGACCTAGATTTACCCGTATATTGTGTAAGTAGTTATAATTTCATGATGAACTAGTGTGCAGAAATGACTTTTATTTTCTAAGTGATGTACTAGTTTTTGTGTACATATTTTTAGCAAAAAAATTAAAATTAAAATTAAAAAAAGACCGTAAAATCGTAATTACTAATATCTCGAAACGAAATATCGCGTAGTGTCTGATAATTAATTTTTTTTTCTGTTTAGTCAGAAACTCCTCTCGTAACGAAAAATATCCATTTGAACTTGATTTTATTTACAGTCTTTTGGCATGTTTGGCTCCAACCGGGATGGGTTGGGTGGAGGATGGGGAAGGTGTCGGCCAAGGCACTCTTTAAGTGCCATCGCGACATTCGACCGGTAAAACTTGAGGGGAAACCCTGCGATTAATATCCAGAGAAGTATTACATATTGCTCTGGTAAAAATAAATTCGATTCGTCAATGCCAGTGTGTCGACAAGGGTTTTGGAAGAATTAAAAAAAAAAAAAAAACGTGCCCGGGTTATCCAGATCTTTTGCTTGCCGAATATTTTCGCTGACAGCAACACGACAACTTCACGTACATACTGTCTGAGTGTGTGTTACGTAGTATCCCCACCTTGCAACAATGTAGTAAAGCTGGATGTGTTGCGGAGTGACCGCCACAAAAGCGGAAGACAGTTCGATTCTGTCAGCGACTATATTTTTTCCACGTTTTTAGGTAGATTTCGAAGAAAATATACTTATTGAGATCGGTACGATATGAAAGTGTGTATATATATATATATATATATATATTAACACGCTAGCGGCCATAATTTTGAAGATATTTGAACCAAATTTTTATATGTTGTTTCTAGGCTTTATAGCTCGGTTAAGTTCGTTAATGAGCAAAATCGGTCGCCATCTTGGATCCAAAATGGCCGCCGAACCCATTGTTGTATAGAGTGCACAGCCTAAACCGCTGGGGCTATTGAAATCAAATTTGGCATAAAGGTACAACATCACTTTTTGATTATGAAAATGTTACCTAATGAGTTCAAAGACGCCATCTTGGATCCAAAATGGCGGACCTAAATATCCATTTTCCACACCGTTTGAGCTAGAGATAGGAAATTTGGCATAAAGGTGCATTATGACGAGTAGCTTAGGGAAATATCACAACATTTGGGAAAAGTCGCCATCTTGGATCCAAAATGACCGCCCAAAATCCCATTTTACACACCGTTTGAGCTGGATAAATGAAATTTTACTTGAAGTTGTACTATCACAAGTAGGTCACGACAAAATAAGAAAACTTTCAAAAAGTCGTCAACTTGAATCCAAAATGGCCGCCCCAAAAACCCAATTTCCAAATCATTGAAGGT